>CAUYPK010168103.1:0-40304 GCA_963574355.1 Loris lydekkerianus | reverse complement strand
CAGTAAGTGAGACTGGAGTTCTGCCGTTTTGAATGCCGTTCTGGGGTTCTCAGACTCTGATAGGCCTACGGGGGTGCTCAGACTCAGATAGGCCTAAGGGGGTTCTCAGACTCTGATAGGCCAACGGGGGTGCTCAGACTCAGATAGGCCTATGGGGGTGCTCTGACTCAGATAGGCCTACGGGGTGCTCAGACTCAGATAGGCCTACGGGGGTTCTCAGACTCTGATAGGCCAACGGGGGTGCTCAGACTCAGTCCTATGGGGGTGCTCAGACTCAGGCCTATGGGGGTGCTCAGACTCAGATAGGCTTATGGGGGTTCTCAGA
The DNA here is from genome assembly GCA_963574355.1 of Loris lydekkerianus. Lineage (NCBI taxonomy): Eukaryota > Metazoa > Chordata > Mammalia > Primates > Lorisidae > Loris > Loris lydekkerianus. The sequence goes on along the minus strand of CAUYPK010168103.1, from coordinate 39,979 downwards.
CTCAGATAGGCCTATGGGGGTCCTCAGACTCAGATAGGCCTATGGGGGTGCTCAGACTCAGATAGGCTTACAGGGATTCTCAGACTCAGATAGGCCTACAGGGGTGCTCAGACTCAGGCAGGCCTATGGGAGTGCTCAGACTCAGACGGGCACACAGGAGCTTAGCTCTGGAAAGACAATGAGGATGTAGCATGCTCCATGCTGAATCCCTAAAGCCTACCCCTGCATTAGTGGGGCTACTCTGATCCTGGTTGGGTCAAAGTCTCCAGATAAACTGTAAGTCTAAAGAGACAGGAGGACCCAGGTGTGGTCTCCCACCCTGGAACCAAATCAAGCCACTGGCCAGCCAGGGAAACCTGCCTATCACCAACATCACATCAAGGCAGGGAATATGAACTTTGCTTCTGTGACCACATCTGTGAGTTAAAAGATGACATCATAAAACTGCTATGCAAGGGAAATTGAGCATAGAGGGAGAAAGAGGATGAGAGACACTAAAAACTGACCTTCAAACCCAAGTCCCAAAAGGTGTAAGGAAATTCAATACTAAAAATAGGTAGCCAATTTTTGAATCTTTAACATGAATTTATTTTAGAGGAAATGAATTTTTTAAATAAAATTTTATAACTACTTTAAGCTCTAAGACAAAACTAAGGATAAATTAAACAAGAAGGAGAAAACAAATAATAGGTACAAGTCAAATCTGTCAAGTGTAGAACATAAATGTCTTAACACAATAATCAAGTAAATGAGGCAAAAGCTATGTTGATTGGTTTGATGTAACCATGTCAGATTGTATAAAAAAAAACAACATATTGTACCCCACATATGCATACATGTATTCATGATCTATGTGTATATGACTTAATAAAAAAAAAGAAAATTTCAAAATTGAGGTAGTAATTGAAATAAAAATTGAATAATGTAATTTACTCTAGATTGGAATAAATGAAGAGACAAGTGAATTGGCAATTCATCCTTCTAGAACATAGAACAGAGATAGTATTAAGTTGTGAATGAACAATTAAAAAATATGGGATAAACTAACAGTCTCCAACATGTATCTAATAACAATTCTACAAAAGGATATGGGAAAGAATAATAAAGAGCCATTATTTAAACAACTTTGACTTCTAGTTAAAAATGTATTTACATCTGCTTCTTGCCACGATGTTACTAACATGACAGTAAAAAGTTAAAAAGGACATAAATATAGTCATGGGGAGGATAAAAAAAAAGACATGAAACTTCAGAAGCTGTAAAGTAAATAAATGATAGCAGACTTGGCAGATGGGAGCTTAAACCTAATCCATAAGGTCAGTGATAACCAATGTGATTTATACCTCAAACCACAAGAATGGCCCTCAAATGAGAGGACTGTGTACCTCTAAAAAGAGAATGTATTCAAAATCTTCCTAAGAAGTGGTAAAATATCCTGATCTCTTCTGGCCAAGTGTAGCCAAGTGACCACCCCTCCTCATTCCCTGGGAGATTACTGGAGCTTTGTTTTTTTAAGTGAAAAGGTTGTACTGAGGGACTCTGGCATCAGGAAAACAGGAATAGATGAAATAGTTCAAGAACAATTCCAAATACTGAAGAAAGCACATTTCTAGTTTGATAGGACCCACCAAATTCCCTCCAAAAAGAAAAAGACCCACCTCAGTATATGTTATTTTGAAATTTCTCACCCTAGAGATTAAGAAGAGATTTTTTTTTTTCTATGACACATAGTCTTACTTTGTCACCCTCAATAGATTACTGTGGCATCATAGCTCACAGCAATCTCAAACTCTTGGGCTCAAATGATCCACCTGCCTCAACCTCCTGAGTAGCTGGGATTATAGGCACCTGCCACAATGCCTGGCTATTTTTAGAGACAGGGTCTCACTCTGGCTTAGGCTGATTTCCAACTCGTGAGTTCAGGCGATCCACACACCTCAGACTCCCAAAGTGCTAGGATTACAGGTATAAGTCACCACGCCTGGCCTCAGAAGAGATCTTAATATATTTCAAAGACTATTTCTAAAAGTTCAACCACAAAATAGCAAGAATGAGAAGTTTAAATTGCTCAACAGTGATTTCTGAGAAAATGATTTCCAGTCTAGAATTTTATACCCATACCAACTATCAGTCAAGTGTGAAGGTGAAATAGAGAACTTGCACTTAAGTCCTGCAAGGTCTCAGAAAACTGATCTTTTGTACACCTGTCCTCAGGAAGCTCCTTGAGGAGATGCTTCATCAACATCAGAGCACAATCCTGAAACAGTGGGTTTAGTCAGAGAAGAAGAGGAAAGTGGGGGGGGGGTGTCAAGGTGATTAAGGGGCACCCTTGGATTATAGTTGTACAGCAGCATAGGAAGTGACTGGTCCAGACTAATGGGAAGAGGAGGCTGAAGGGCCCTGAAAGAGATACCCATGAGAAATAAATAAAATCCATAGATGATCTAACATGTTTGATTATATAAAGAGATGTTTCATAGTTGGATTAATGCTAGGTACATAAAAATCTAAGTGAGGCTTGGCGCCTGTGGCTCAAGAAGCTAAGGTGCCAGCCACATACACCTGAGCCGGCAGGTTCAAATCCATCCTGGGCCCGCCAAACAACAATGACGGCTGCAACCAAAAAATAGCCAGATGTTGTGGTGGGCACCTGTAGTCCCAGCTACTTGGGAGGCGGAGGCAGAAGAATCGCTTGAGCCCATGAGTTGGAGATTTCTGTGAGCTATGATGCCACAGCACTCTATCTCAAGACAGCTTGAGGCTCTGTCTCAAAAAAATAAATAAATAAATAAAAATAAAAAAATAAGTGAATAAAAGAACAAGGCAATTATTTATATACGGAAAATAAAAGCTTTTAAATAAAAAGGGTAATCACAGCCCCATGCATGGTTCAGTTCTAAATAATATTTTAATAATTATATTAATAATAGTGCAAATACTCAGTATGGTCTAACTAAAATGTAATGTAACTATATTAAAAGGAGGGAGTTGTAAAATGAGTATTTGAGGGCAAAGTTTCAAAAGGGATAAATTCTTATCCTCCATGTTAGGAAGGCATAGATAGAACAAGAACTGAAAAATCAAGAAATAGTAGTATACAGTGTTATTTTCAATAATGGAAGTAAATTCTAGACGAGACAGCTGAAATACATACTTATAAGCAAAAAGCCACCTTCAAAGAAGTAACAAAACCAGGATTGGAGAAAGGTGAGGCAGGAATTTACTGTCTTTCAGTATAAGTCTTACAGAAAAATTTTACTTTTAAAATTACGTGCTTGCATGTTTTACTTAGATAAAAATTGAATAACCAAAGACAATAGCTGAGAAAATCTCATAAGTCCTCAGATGATGAGTACTCCAAATACTCAACAGAATAAATAAAAACAAATCCATTCCTGGACATGTCATAGCAACACATTACAGCAGAACACGAAGAGCAAAGAGAAAGCTGCCAAAGCAGATGGAGTGGAAGGCAGACGTGGTCTCCTCTTCATAAGAAGGAACTTCAGACTTCAGAAACAACAGGCAGGGAATATGGTTTCAAAGTGTGGAGAGTGGAAGAACACTGTCAACTCACAATTTTACACCTATGAAACTATGATTAAGAAGTAAAATTAAGTCATTTCAAAACAAAGGAGGTCTAACGGGATACATCACCCAGTAAACGATGAGAGGAAAGACTTCAATAAAAATTTTAAAAATCGATGATTGTAAGCTTCATCAAAAATTAACTATTTAAAAATTATTAATTTTCGTGCTTTTAAAATAAAGTAAAAATAAAATTCTAGGAAAAATAACCTGATGGAAGAGCGTTAATGGGTAGTTAAAACTTGTTCAGGTTCTTCTAGTGGGAAAAGAGAGAAATACTAAAACAGGTATACATGGGAAAGCTTCAAGGACACCCGTCACGAGAATGGAAAGAAGAATGCCTGTACCCATTTGTAAACTTTAAAAGCAAGTTGGCAACATCCAATAAAATTGAAGCCATACATATGCTATCATCCAGCAATTCCACTTAAACATGGGCTCCACAGAAACGCTTGAAACATGTGAAAAGAAATGCACCCAAGAATTGCCACATTGCTTGTGATGTGAAGAGCTAGAAATGTAAGTGTCCATCAAAGTAGAATGGTTAAATAAATTGCTGATGGCTAAACAGATGTATTCATTAAATAAAATTTTGTACAGCAAAAGAAAATGGACTTAACTAGAATCACATGTATAAACTACCTAAGTCTAAAAAAATGTTGAGTACAAAAAGCAACTTCCAGAACATGTTCAAAGTGATGCAAGTATATGCAGTTTGAAAATGTACAAAACATACAGCCCTATGTTGCTTCTCATAGTAAAGGTATTAAAATTGACTGAGAATTGCAAACACAATTCAGGATAGAGTTGACCTCTGAGTTCAGATAAAAGTGAATGGAATTTGTGAGAGATAGTTAGGTGACTGCAACTATAGGTCTAATTTTTCCTGTTCTGTGTTCTGTTCAACATGAAGTAGTTGAGAAAAGTGTTAAAGTTTATTAAACTTGGGTGGTGAGAATACATATGTCCATTTTATTGTTCCCTATGCTTCTCTGCATGTTTAAAATATTTTATAATTTTACTAATTTTTAATTTTATCTTTTTCACAAGGGGCATCAGGCCCCAGTTAAAAATAACGTGTGAAACTTAACTAAATGTAGAATATAAATGTGTTAACACAATAACTAAGAAAATGCCAGGAAGGCTATGTTAACCAGTTTGTTGAAAATATTTCAAATTGTATATAAAACCAGCACACTGTACCCCATGATTGCCTTAATGTACACAGCTGTGATTTAATAAAAAATAAAAATAAAGAAAAAGTAGTAATATTTTAAAAAGAAAGGGACCTAGAAACCCAAGAGAAGGAGTAGTAAGAAAAAACTATGTGGGAGTTAGTATCACACTATTGCACACGGTCAGTGACGCTGCTGTGGCGAGGCCATTCAGCTGTGCTTCATAAACACCGATTGAAGAAATAGAATAAATGAGCTGTGTTAGCAGCAGGAGAAATAAAGTCCAAGGAGTTGCGGGGAGTGCCATAGACTAGAGCCCTGGCCTTTGAACATTTTTGTCCACATAACATCTACGATAATTTTGAAAAACTATGTAACTCCTTGCACATTTTTATATTATTGTCACAGAAAAACATTATAGGTTAGATAGTTACAAAGGGTGTAATTTTCAGCATATTGTACCTGTTGACATTGAACAATAATTTTAAAGCCTTTACATGGACCTTTTAAAAATATCTAGTGGAATCTAAATATCATAGTACTCTCACGTACACTGCCCACTTAGAACGGATGTATCCCAGCTGAGAAAAAAAATTCTGGTGTCTCAAAAGATATGCAAAGATAAGGTGAATATGAGAAAAATATATAAGCTGAACTTTAAAAGTGTAAATTGCACATCATTTCTTTTTCTTCTTTGACTTTTCTCCAAAGAAATTTATCTTAATGTAGTATTTTTGCTCAATATGTTACACGGTGTTCCATTGTACACAAAAATGCATGTGTATGTATGTGTGTGAATTTAATTTTTTTACTGCCTGTGACCAAGTCTTTAAATGATTAAATTTCTTCTGGATTGGTAATCATTATAAATATTAGAAATATTAAGTTAACAAAAATAAGAATATGTTAAAAAGTTTGATAATTATTAAATGTAAAAGTAAATTATTATTGAAAATGTTATCTTTTAATATGAATAGAAAACTTTAAATTTTCAGCTTATTCATTTGTCAGTAGATAGATACATGTTTTGCTAAGTTAGGACTCAACAATTGTATTCCCTTTTTTTTTTTTGAGATAGGGTTTCACTATTTCACCCTCAGTAGAGTGCTATGCTATCACAGCTCACAGCCTCACAACCTCAAACTCTTGGGCTCCAATGATTCTCTTGCCTCAGCCTCCTAATTAGCTGGGACTACAGGCACCTGCCACAATGCCTGGCTATTTTTTGTTGCAGTTGTCATTGTTGTTTAGCTGGCCAGGGCTGGGTTTGAACCCGCCATTCTCAGTGCATGTGGCTGGCGCTACAACCACTGTCTTTGGGTGCCAAGTCTGTATTCCCATTTTTTATTTTATTGCTATAAACTGAGAAACTGTATCTAGCATAGTGCAGTCATTACCCACAAAGACTCTAGAGCCAGCCTGCGCTCAACTCCAACTCTGTTTCGCAACTACCTCTGTGAACTTGAACAAGCAGTTAACCTTTCTGAGCTTCCTCTTTCATCTATAAACTAGGATGATAATGAAAGCCACTTCTTGCAAGGGCTGAATGAGTATTGAATGAAAAGTGCTTAAGCCTGTCCCTGGCACATGGTGCGTTTCTCTAAGTATTTAAGCACAGAGGAAATAAGCTAAATAAGTAGATGGAATGGAAAAAATTTCACTTTAGTAGAGACTCTGATTATGTTCATTCCTCTGAGTTATTTGTAAAAATTTTATATATATGTATATATGTATCACATGATGATCTATCATTCAAAATTATTTTAATGCTATTAATACATCAGGTGACTAGATTGGGTCCTCCTAAGTTTCCTTTGAAAGCTAAGAATTGAAAACCACCTTACTTGGAAAGGAGCTGTTCCCAGTCAGTAGAGTCATTTCCTCTCTCAGCACCTGCACCCAGTCTCTGCCCTTCCCTTTGCTTGGTGACCCAGAGGTTTTCACACCCCTAGGCACCACAGTAAAGTTTAAGTGGAAAGGGCTAGGCCTTTCTTTTTTCCAGTGGCAAAGGCAGACTGTGGGATGGATTTCCTGACTGAAAGCAAAGTCACAAGAAGGTCAGTTCCAGCCAGCAGATCCTATAAGTCGGAGGTCTCTGGCTGGGTCTCCAGAGCTGTTCCTGCATATCCTTGAGCAGCTCTGTAAGCCAGTCCCTTTTTTCCCGCCCCAGCAGCCCTGCTGCCCTTCTGGAGCTCAGGTGATGAGACGTGGGCCCAGAGTGTCAACAGCAACGTGGAGTCCCGTTCAGTCCACCCCAGTAGAATCAGCTGGAATATTGGCTTCTCAGCAACATGCAGGATTTAGATGCCAACAATTTTGCCTGTAGTTTGGAGCAGGAGGAGGCAAGACAAGAAGCCACTTTCCCCAGACCCAGGAAGACAAACACTCAGAGAGATCCAGAACCAGAGCCCCTAAACGGGGTTCTGTCACCAGCCTCCGTGCTGCCTTGTAATGGGTTGGTTCCTACCCCTTCTGCTCAGCTGTAGGAAATTTGCTTTGGTTTGTTAGCAAAAGCACTAAGATTTGGCTGCTGGGTGCTCTGGGATTGGGTGTGGAGCAGAGTGCCCAAGACCTTGCACATAGGCGAGCTCTTCTGGCAGTTACAAGCAGGCGGAGAGCTGCAGACACAGGTGTCCCACTAGGTCCCTGGTGGCCCACTTGGTGTTCCTGAGGTCTTGTCCAGCTTTGTGTAAAGCCAAGAGGAAAAAACTGCCCATACAGCAGAGGACAAACGAGACTGAACCTAACGGTGCCTTGACCTGGAGACCGGGCTTTGTCCTTCTTTGCTTCTATCAAACTCTCACAAACTAGGGCCTTCTCTTTGCTTTGCTTGGATGTAGGAGTTTTAGCTGTAACCCTATACACATTTTTAAAAGGTATAAGTAAATTCAATTCAGTCAATTAGCCAGTTATTTATTACAATTACCAGTTATTTTTAAAAGGTCTAGATCACAGCTGGCTAGGAAATGCTCCTTAGTACTCATGAGGTGTGCATGGGGGTGTTGGTACCCATGTCCCCCCCACACACAGCTGAGCCAGGAGCCAAGAGGGCTCCCAGTGCCCCTGTAACAGGCTGAGCTGCCTCTGCCTCACCCACTATTGCACCCTAAAGACCACCTCAGCTTCCCCTAATGAGGTGGCGCTCTGGCTCTTAGTGGTATTTTGCTCCCCTCTTTGTTGGGAGGTGGGAAGAGGAGACAAGTGCAGAGTTCAGACGTTTGTTGAATTCTGTGTAGTTGTGAGAGGATTCACTCTGCCCCAAATTCTTTTTTTTACATTTTATAAAGGCATCTTGTCATCAAAAGCCAGGATTAGAGAGTGATGGGGCACTTTGTGGAAAGGAAGAATGAAAAAGGAAAACACTAAAAGTTATGCTTTGAAAAGGCCCCAGGGAGATTATTTATGGAAACAGCCTCAGATGATGCAAACTGGCAAGTGACTTCCCGATGTCAGATGGTCTGATTAAAAACAGTCATCGCTGGTGTCAAATGCAGCTGGCATGGCCCCACAGGGGCATCTTCCATCTCATGCTGCTGCCACATGCTTGGTGCCTCAGTGCAGACACCCTCTCATTTGTCCTGATGAACAGTACTTTGTAAATGTTTAGAGACAGGGCTCTGGATCACTGGCAGGGGACGCAGGCAAACGAGTCCTCCTCCGCGTTCTTAACAGAGGCTCTCTGTGAGGTGTAGGAGCTAGGCGTGTTTGTGAGTCTGAGAGTTCCTTCTCTGAAAGTCTTGTTCCCAATTAACAGCAAATGGAGGCGCGTGGTGCAGGTGCTAACACGAGGCACGCCTTCCACGGGCCAGCACAGTGCTGTCTGGCGTGCGCTCTGTTTATCAAACCAGCTTTTCCTGGAACACTTGATTCAGGAAGGAAACCAGACCTAATGGGACCTTATTGGGAAACAGGATTTTTACAGAGGTAATTAAGTCACAGAGAGGCTGTCAGGCAGGCCTTAATCCAACATGAGTAGTGTCCTTTTAAAAGGGGTCGTGGGATATAGATGTGCATAGAGGGAAGGCAGGTGGTGCTGCCAGGATGACAGCCACACGTAAGAGAGAAGACCATGGTCACCAGCCCAGGGGAAAGCTCTGAAACAGCCCCTCCTTCTGCAGGCTCATGAGGAGTCCCCCCTGCCAGCACCTGGGTTCAGACTCAGGCTGGGCATCACTGTTGTTTATGTCACCAAGTTTGTGGATTTTCTTAGGGCAGCTTCAAGAAAGCTGCTAGAGAAAGATGCCACAACCAGCGCTCCCTGGAGGTTTCTATTTGGGAGATTCTAATCCCCTGGAAGGGAGGAGACTTTCATCCTACTCTCGAGAAGGGAGCTGCCCACAGGAACCCTCACCCCTTTCCCCTCTTGTGAGGAGCAGGTCCAGGAGGTGGTCAGATCCCTGCTGTTGGTACCTGGGTCACTGATTGTATATGAACGGTCTTGCCTTTGTCAGGGCTGTCAGACCACAAGCTCAGCCTCCTCTTTCTCAGTTCTGCTCCCTTGTGTGAACCGACCAGCCAGGCAGCATGTTCCCTGCACAGGGCCACCATCCTACCTCCAGGGCCTGCCATGGGCTCCCCAGGAAGTTCCTGTCAGTCCCTGCTCAGCGGCTCCCTACTCAGCATCTGCAGCGTCAGAGTTTTGGCAGTGAGGGATCTGCTGTCTCAGTCCCTGCAAGAAACCCCTGTTAGTTGGAAGTTCAGTGCCTGGAATAACTCCTTTGAGTTTACTTCATTTACACAGGAGGACACAAGGGTTCCTGAGTCTTCCGGGGACTCAGACTGGACTGTGGTGCCCAACCTGCTTGTTTGCGGGTAGAAGCCTCCCTATTGGAATTTTAAAGGAATATTGAAAATTAGTAATTGCAATATTCTGTTACCATTAAATTTGAATTGGAATTTTCTGCTCATGCCGTTTATGGGTGCCCAACATCTCACCCCAAATGAAGACATTTGCCACGATGGCCTTTCCTCCGTGGAGGTGATGATGTTCCAAGAAGCCTATAGAAAACCAATCTCCAATGTGTTCAGATCCTTTCCAGTGGGGCTTTTTTCCTGTTAGGGAACACCTCGTCTGCCCCCAGGAGGCCTTGCCTCCACTCTGAAGTCTCAGTTTTATTAAATCTATCAGCTTCCAGGGGCAAGACTGGACATTTCAGGGCAATGGATTTGGAATAACCCTTCGCCAGCCATCACAACACGCTGACACTCAGCATAGATGCCTTCTGTGACCAAAGGTGTGGGGTCTCCTCAGTGGCAGTGAGGGAGCCACAAGCCCTGCAGTGCACACCAGAGGGATTTCTTCTGTTCAGTCCCAACTGTTTACCTGGGGGAGATACCCTCAACCTGTGGGCTCAGTCCCCAAGTCCATTCCCCATTTTCTGATGTTGATCGTGAGCTCTGGGGTCTCTTGCTTGAGCTTCTGACCAATGGGCTGTAGATCAGAGTTCCCACAACCCCCTTGTTGGTGGCTCAAAGAACTCAGGGAAAATACTTACATTTACCAGTTTATTGCAAAGGACATTTTAAAGGACACAAATAAAAAGCCAGACGAAGAGAAACAGAGTAAGGACTAGATGGATCCTGAGGACAGGATCTGTCTTCATGCAAATAAGCTGCCCCACCCTCTTGCCAGGAGGATGAGCTCTTGTTCAGCTCAGTGTGTGCCCACATGGTCAGCTGTCCAGAAGCTCTCTCAACCATCTGCCTTCTGGTTTCATGGAAGAGGCTTCGTTACTAGGCATGACTGATTAAATCACTGGCAGTAGTGATCAACCAATGGTCGCTGTGTGGGGTTGAAAGTCCCAACCCTCTAATCATGCCCATCTTTCCCAGTGCCCATCCTGGTCCTAAAGCTACTACCTGGGGGATGCCAGCAGTCAGTCAACTCATTAACATACGACAACATCATCTTGGAGAGTCCAAGGATTTTAGGAGTCAAGAAACAGAGTTGAAAGACCAAATAGACATTTAACAATGTCAAGGACACTAATTTATGTCTTACCTGCTTATTGTTGAAAAACCATTTATCTGTTTTGAATATATCTTCCTAAATAGTTGCCGTGTGTAATTTATCAGAGTGAAAGAATCTTTCTACTCAGGGACTGGGAGCTCTTTGATGTAGAAAATAAATTGTGCAAAAAATAATGGCACATGTCATTATAAGCAAAGAAGAAGAGGAAGAAACTAAACAGAAATATAAGGCAAGGAAGTAAATTTATTGTTATCAAAATGTCCAGAAATTATGCTTTAAAAAGTTGAAGAGGCTGTTTTACTTATTTTCCTCAAAGTGTGGGCCAGCGCCCAGTCCTGCGGATTAAAAAGAGGGAGGAGGGTGAGGGAGAGAAAGGAGAAAAGAAATGAATATTAGCAAAGTTCTGAGACTCAGACACAGTGAAAAAGTAGCAAATTGTGTATCTGAATATATTTTCTTCTGATTAGGCATGCACAGGCCAAATCAAACACCAGGGATTTTCTAAGTTGTCACCAATCCCTACAGCTAAATAGTAGTCTTAGTAGTATTTTAAAATACCGTGGTATGGAATATGGGTTTATAGTTCTTTACCTTTAATCAGGTAAAAAATTCGTCAGAGAGAAAAACTGGGGTTTGGCAGGCTGTGCACCAGCTGAGATAGACTAACACTTCCTTTACGGAGACAACAGGTGCTTTAGAAAAGATCAGGGTCAGAATTTCTTACTAACTGGCAAGAAGGAAAAAATGTCTAATTTGGGGAACAAAAAGGACACATATGTGAGGCTGCGCGCACAGTTGTCATTTGATGCATTTCTGATGTGTGTGGTGTCTCCTGGGTTTAGCCATGATGGGCTCAGAGAGGCACAGAGGGACCTGGAGGGTCTGTGGCCACCCCAGTCCTCCACCCCCCACCTTGAATAATCTGACAAAGAAAGATGTGACCACAGAGGATACACAGCCACTTGTCTCTCTGCTGAGACCAGGCCCACTCTGGTCTCAGGGGAAAGTCCAGACCTGCAGCTCCAGTGTGAATTAATCTGGTGACTTGCTGACAAAGTGTTGGAGACTCTTTAAAAACAGTAAGGGGCAGCTCTGGCTCAGAGCTGTCTAGAGACATTGTCACTAACTGGAGCCTTCAGTGCTTTGGAGAAGTTACTTGACACCTAGAGTGTCCCATCTCCTGGGAAATGGGGGAAATGGTTCCCCTATCCCTAAGTCCCTGCACACTCTGTTGGGAGAGCGTCTGCCCACCTTTCTGCCTTTCTCGAGCCTAGCCAGACTTCAAGGATTCTATTAAACTCTTTGGTTTTCCCTGTGATATTTCTTGACATACCCAGAAAGTGGTGATTTTTCTCATCTGTGAGACTTAGTATTTACATGGCCTGTAGCTTATGTGAATTTTCCTCCACTACAATGCTGGGCTGACCAAAAAAAAAAAAAAAAAGAAAGAAAGGAAAGAAAAACCATGTCATCTCTGAGTGGTGATTCTGTCCCAAAGCTAGGATGCTTGGTATGCCATCACTTTATTTTTTAAAGACTCAGCTGACTGGACAGGATAAAAAAATATCATCTCAGTTTTATTGGAGTTTCCCTCCCCACCCATTAGACAAAGTCCCCAGTGATTAATCCAGTATCATCTGGCCTTTTGTCCTCATGGGGTACTACTGAGATGCTCCTTGTCCAAGCCCATGTGGCCCTTTGATAGCTGGTCAGAGGCAGAGGGGTCTCTGAAGAAGTTGGGGGCTCCAGAGTCCAGGACACAGACTCCCCTCAGGGTGCTCCCTGTGCCATTCTCCTCTCAGAGTGGGCACACACCCCCGCCCCCCACTGAGTGCTATAAGAGCTAAGGCTCTAACACCCTGCAGTCTGAAAGGGCCAACCCCACCCTGGCCTCAAGGAATCTTTGTCCCTGATTCCCTGGATCCTTCCACCTCTACCTCTCCAAACACTTTCTGGTAAACCCTTCTGTTCTGGTGAATCTCTAGTGACTGTTATTCAGTGAGTCCTTGGAAATACTCCTGAGGACGGAGTGGGGGACAGGAGCACTGACACGAGTCAGCCTTCTCTACTCACCCAGCTGTGCTCTCCTCTGACAGTCACCACGCAGAACTTTATGGTTATGGCATGTTACCTTTTCAAGTTCAATGTCTAATCTGCCAGAATAGATTAAGAATTTCTGTAGGCAGGGACCACACTTCAAAGCCTTCCTGTCCCCATGCTACCAGGCTAACAGTGATTGGTTTGATTGACAGATGAAGAAAAGCAGTTGGCTAGATTTTTTGTTTTGTTTATTTTATTCAGCCCATTCTACTCTCTCTCTTTGCTGAAACTATCAGAAGTCAAGTTTTCATGTGTCAAACGGTCTATGAAACTAGTGTATGGTGCCCCATGATCACATTAATGTACACAGCTATGATTTAATAAAAAAAATTAAACTAAAAAATAAATAATAAAAAAAAGAAGTCAAATTTTCTTGTAGGGCCTTTTTCGTTTGTTTGGGTTTTTTGTCATTTTTTTTAATTTAATGTTTTAATTGACAGTAATCAATGTACATATTGTATATAACATGGGGTACATAGTGATGTTTTAATACATATAATATATCAGATTAGTGAATCAATGTATTCATCAGCTCAAACATATGTCACTTCTTTGTATTTGGAACATTCAATATCTTCCTTTTAGATATTGGAAACTATATATAATACATGATCATTAACTATAGTCCATCTATACAGGCATAGAGCACCAGAGGACAGCTCTCTGCACACACCCAACCTCACCCAATGAGAATTTTTAAAGAAAAAGAGATTGATTCACTATGTCCCTAAATGTTATTTATTTTTTAGGACCTGGTTCAAACAAAGTTTCTTTAGAAACCTTTCTCTTATTTCTCTAATACGAGTAAGATATATTTTCTATAACCCCCCATAATACTTTAGGCCTTTTTTCTTTTCACCTGTCCCAGACATTGAAGAGGCAGGAGCAGAGTGGACCAGAGCCCAGTATCTAGAGTCGAATCTCGGGAGTCCTAAACCTGGCTGTGCTCCTCCCCACGTGGAGATCTCGGGCAGGTCTCCTCATCTGGAGAATAGTGATTGCAATTATAGTACAAAAAGCACCTCTCTCGTGTGAGAATTACATGAGTTTACACTCAGAAATCATGTGGGACAGTGTAGATATTCAATATGCCTTAACTATTAATAGATGCTGATTTTATTAATGGTATTTTATTGTTAATTTACACATTCCTAATCACAATAGTAAAATGATAACTTGGGATATAAATAGACTTAAAAGAGATGTATACCAATAAAATAAAATTTAAAAATAAACCTCTGACAGAACTAAACTGATGTGTTTCTTAGACAAGGCCCTTTAATGGCCTGCTTTAAAGAAGAAAATTATCTGAAGCTAGAATATCAATTTTTGCAGAGAGCTTCTAAAGTGCCTGCCTGTTGAAAACAATTTGCTCTCTCCAGGATTCAAGACACTATTAGTCTGCTTTAAGCAATGCATGCCAGATACATGCACACATTTTAAAAGCCAAATAAATAAGGGTGGTGTTGTCCATTTAACAAAAGCAGTCACTGTAAATGTGCCCAGTTACATAATGTCTAATGGATGATGAATACTAACTCGGCCCAAATCAATGAGATTTTCCAACTTTGTGATCTTTTATCTGAATATACCTAATATAAATGACCTAGACTACATCCAGGAACTGTGTTGTGCTCATATTTTGCTTTTCAGAAGTGCTAGAGCTGTGGCTTAGTTTGCGTTTTCTGGGAAACAAACTTTGAGATGGAGATGAGACTGCAGGGGTTCCTGGGGGGTGCTCTGAGGAACACCTGTGGGGAAAGGAGGGCTAGGGACTGAGCAGAGGGGGGCGGACCACAATGAAGATGCAACAGAGGCGTCTTTTGATCCTGAAAGAAGCTCTGGGACTTGGATGGCCCTTTGGAGGTGCCCCAAATCAAGGCAAAGATCTGAGCCACAGCACAACCCCTGCCCGCCCTGCCAATGCCCACGCTGCGCCCCCCCACACACCGCACAGCCGGGGAGGGAGGTGTAACTCGGCTACAAGCCTTCAGCAGCCGCCACTACAGGAAGCTAAAGGTAGCACAGGCACCACAACCCTGCTAATACACCACACAAAAGAAACAATTCTTCTGGCTTGACTTGGACGTCCTGGTTCACCAAGCAGGTGACCTGGGCTTCTTACACATGCTCCCCAGATGGCGGCATGCTGACAAACCCATTCTGGGTTGGGAACATTGTACACTGAAAATTCATTGAATGAGCCTACCCTACCGTAAATGTGCTCACAACACTTAGGTTAGCCCATGATAGCCTCCGCACCATCCAACACCAAGCCTATTTTACAATCAAGTGTTGAGTGTCACATATGAATTCTGTACTGAAAGTGAAGAACAGAAAAGTCACCCAGGAACTCAAAGTGCAGTTGCTACTGAATGTGAAATCACTTTCACACCATTGTGAAATTGAACACTTCAAACTATCCTAAGCTGGGACCATTGGCAGTGGGCCCTAACTTCAGTGCTGAACTGGTCCCCTATGAAGTAGTCGCCCAGGGTTATGACATAGAATTGGAGATGCTGTATAAGAAGTAGCAGGAATGGAATCAAAGAGACACCCGGGTCCCTTTTAAGTTGAACTTGAGCCCCTTCTCAAGGTTTATGTTGCTGGAATTAAGCAGTTTCCTAACCCTTGTGAGTTTTTTCTCTTAGGATCAAAAGAATGCCCCATCCAACCCTTGCTAAAAGAATTTATTTTGCTTCTTTCTGCACAAGAAAAGGGGAGTCAATGTGGCAGTTGTATGGACAGTGAAATTCACAGGATTTCCTCCCTTGCCATCTACTTTATACTGAAAACGAGAAAATGGAAGGATTTGGCTTTCACATTGGAACTTGGGCAACTCTTCCTCCCCTAATGTGGCATAACACAGAACACTTGTTTCAAATCCGACTAAAACCCAGGAGTAAACAATGCATATTAATTGATAGATGCATTTAGGTGAGTAACAATATATTTGACTCCCTAGATTTATTTTTCTTAGTAAGCCAATAAAGTGAGTAAACTTTGCATTATTTATGTCCAACGTCACACATAAGTCAACAGAACTGGTGAGTGTCTGTCGCGCCAGGGAAGGGATCAGGCTTATTTGGGAGAGATCAGGTTTTTTATGTAGCATCAGATTTTGTACTCCAAGTCTTCCAAAACTTAACAGAAGGGTCAATTATCTTTTTGCTTGCACAGTGAATAGTCATATGTACAAGGAAAAACAGTCCATCTGGAACCATAGAAGGAAGACAATAGACCAAAAGAAAATCACCTGTATTTTTAACTATCAGATGAGTCATTTTTCCCATGAGGATAATTATAATTAATGACTTTAATTAAGGAATCGTGTGAGGTATTTATCTTGAGAAGTGCAGATCCCCATGGCTTGCACTATTGAATTTTGTCTCTCTGCTGTAATAGTGCTTTTCCAAAGCATCCCGTTAATGCTGAATCTCTTTGGTACTATAGGCTAAGGTTGGGAAGCCTGAGTACATATTTTACAGTAACACTGGCCAGGTTAGGCCTGGCATTTAACTAACTGTGTAGCTAGAATTATTCTTGTTCATTTGAGGTTTCCAGCTTGGAATTTGTAAGATAAATGAGTCTATTGCATCTATTCTCTAGCAATTAAGTGGTAATTGGGGCATTTAATCAAAAAACTGACTTGAAGAACTTCAGCCTGATTAGATGCTATTAGCATGAAAGAAAGATTTGACTCCTAATTTATATCATTCATATACTATATTAACACCAGAAATCCAAATCAAACCCAAGTTTAGCTTGTAATGAATATTTTACAAATAAATGGTGTGAACTAAAAATAAAATTTTAAGCCCTCTCCTAACCAAATGGACCCCTCTTGGCCAAGGGGACCCCAGAAACACCTTAAAACTGAATTCCCAGCCATGACGGATGGGAGAGGAAAGTCCAATTTACATGCCTACAATCTCCTTTCATAATGTTTACTTGACTATCCCCATTAAGTATAAAGTCTTGTTTCCATGTGTCTATTCTTTGAAGTACACGTGTCTACTGGTGGAATGGTCGTCCAGCAGGTTACTATACTCTATGAGAAATACAGCTTAACTTTTTTGTTTTAAGTGAACAATGGGTATTTACATAAATGCTTTTGGAAAATTTAATAGCTTTAGAAGCTAATCTACAAAATATTCAGGTCAGTAATACTTATTCTGCATGTATTTATTGTTCATCTACTTCACAGGTATTAAACATGAATAATAAATACACCTGTTGAAAGCAAAAAGCCTACGTCAACCTTTACTTCAAACAAAGGACAAATCAACATAAATAATGCTCTCCAGTTCTTTTCTGGAAGTGAGATAACCACGCGCTTCATGATCTATTTGGTGAAGATGTGATGGACACATCAGGCTTTGCTTTTTGCACAAAAAATAATCAAAATTATACACCTATTAGCAGAAGTCAGTAGTTTAAGCCTTGTTGTGCATTACAATCACCTGGAATGTTTTCAAAACCATAAATATTCCTGAACCACATCTTAGACTTGTTAAAAACCAGAATTTCTGAGCATGGGACTTTGCATCCATTTTTAAAGCATTTTAGGTAATTTTAAGGTGGAGATTGTAAGCATGTAAATTGGACTTTCCTCTCCCATCCGTCATGGCTGGGAATTCAGTTTTAAGGTGTTAAGAAATGCCAACATAAGCATATATATATATATATCTTGAAGAGCATAGACAGAGTTGTAATAAGAAGATGGCAGACCCTAACAGCCTGTGAGGCCATGGGAAATGTACATGTGGGGATAAAAATGTGAAATGGAGGCTGGTGACACAGGAGCCAAGACCTCCTCTGGCTGTCTGAGTCTGGCCCTTCAATGGCCCCTCCACCTGTGAATACACAGCCTCACTTGCCTCCCACTTGAGAATGCACCACCTGCCCCCCTTCCCCCACTTCCAGAAGAGACAACTGACAGAGGGCAGCCTCTGCCTCACACCCACCTTTCAATCAAGCCTGTGTGCTGTGCTGTGCTGAGGCCTTTCGCCTCTGTGGAGCAGGACAACACCATGAAAGACGGATGGGTGGAGATGGAGCAAGGCAGCCTCCTATCCTTCACTGCCTCCCAGCACAGCACCAAGGCAAAACTTTCGTCAGTTAGCCAGGTGGTTTGATTGGTTGTTCACTCTTGGCCTCCTTCAGGGTTTCCACCTGGCCCACACAAAGCTGGTGCCTCTGGGGCTCTACCCTCAACACTTGGCTTTTCTTGCCCAGCAGGCTAAGAGCCATCCCTAAGAGGTCACACCCATTCTATTGGTCTTAACTGCTATTTAAATCAATATCTATAGGTAACATCACTCCCCTGAATTTCAAATTTACAGATTCAACTGTCTGCCAGGTAGCCGCACTTGGATATTCCAAGCAATGTCAAGTGGAAACATCACCAGTGCTATGCTTATCTCTCTTCCTCTGCCTCCAGTCCCTTGGAACGTCACTGTCATCCACTCAACACTAAGACTGCATCCTGGATTGTTGCTGTCCACCAGCCCAATCAACGACACAGAGATATCACTGCAGACGGAATGATTAATTAAGGGAAGACTGAAGCTCACTCAGGCCTACAACCCTGTTTATCTTTATTCACTATATTATATATTCAAACTCATCAGATAAGAATAAGCAAGAATAAAGAACAAAAGCATTAATTGAGACTAGTATAAAAAAGTTCTTTGCAGCATAAATGTTGCAAAGCACATACGCGTCATTTCTAAGTCTGGAGCATATAACTTAGAGATAAACTACAAGGACACCAGGTTGTCTGTTTCTGTTCACCCACCTCCCTAACAAGTTAAATGAAGCTTTTGTGTAATTTGAAGTTAGGGAATGAAGAGTAACAGTTTAGCTCCAGGTGCTAAATCTCCAGCTACAACTTGGCTGGCGGGGACCTCAGGGAATCATATCTCAAGGCCTTTTCAGCTAGCAGGGAAGAATTAACCCCTGCATCTCTGCTGCTTTAGCAAGCTTGGAGGAATTAACCCCCGAGTCTCGCTTATAGCCGAAAATGGAATTGTCCCGTCTTAGGTTCTCATACCACAGGAGCACATACGAGACAAAGCCGCCTTTCTGGGGTGCTGAGAACCGTGCCCCTTCACTAGATGGCATACAGGGTTCCTTTTCTTGCCTCCCTCCCCGAACTGTCTGTTTTGTCTCCCAAATCTTTCTCATCTATGCTGTCCTCTCCAGTCCTGCTATACTGACCTAGTTGGAGGTCTCTTCATTTCTCACCTAGATTTCTGCAACAACTTCCCAGTTTATTTCCCTAGGTCCAGTCTTCAACTCCTAAAATCCAACCTCCTATAGTTGGCGAGACATTGAACACAAACATGACTGGGGGCTCCCTGCTGAGACTTGTTCCCTACCTCTTCAATACTGACTGCAGTGGCCTTCAGCTCCCAGCACACCAGAATCTATGCAGAGGCTATTATGGGACCTGTCTTGTGAGCTTTAAAACTGTCAATACCCAAGCCACACTGCACACCAGTTGGATACCTAAGGATAGAATTTGGAAGTTAATATTGTTTTAAAGCTCCTTAATTGATTCTATTATGTAGCTAGTGCATATTAGGCCAGATTCTGTTCTGGTTTCCTCACAATATTTAGTTGTACAACAACTTAATGACTTAAAACAGCCATTATCTTATCATATTTCATAATTTTGTGGATCATAAAAATTTAGATAGGGCTTGCTACAGCAATTCTTCTGCTGTATATTTCCTACAGTTACTTTCTGATTTTTTTTTTTTTTTTAAAAGAGTCTCACTCTGTCACCCTGAGTAGAGTACTGTGGCATCACAGCTCACAGCAACCTCAAACTCCTGGGCTCAAGTGATCCTCCTGCCTCAGCCTCCCAAATAGCTGGGACTATAGGCGCCTGCCACAACACCCAGCTAGTTTCCTATTTTTAGTAGAGCAGGGGTCTCACCCTTGCTCAGTCTGGTCTCAAATCTCTGCATTCTAGTTTCTTGTGCTTTATTCTCCACTCTCACTGTTCTCTCTGCCTGTCCTGGACACTGACAAAGAAAAAAATTAGTACAGTTAGTGAAACCAAAGTGAACACCAAGAGGAAAGACCCCAAAACAACAGCAGCAGTAGCACAGTGCTTGCAAACTGCTGGCAGCTTCAGGCGACTGATAGATGTGTTTATAGATCGTGAAGGAGGGAAAGGGGGAATGAGTTTTTTAAAGTATGTATTTAAAGAAAATGACCAATTTTTTCCAACTTTGCCATAAATTGTTATCTTACAGCTTCAAAAAGCTCAATGAACACCTCTCTTTCTCTTTCTCATACACACACACACACACACACACACACACACACGGAAAATTACACTGAGGACATTATAATCAAATTACTTAAAACTACTAATAAGCAAAAAATCTTAGAAGCAAATAGAGAATAGAGACACTATTTTCAGGAGAAAAATAAAGATTAAAAATGACAGCAGATTCAATCATTAGAAACAATGCAAGCCAGAAAACAGTGGAACAACATCTTGGAAGAACTAAATGTAAAAAACTAAATCTAGAGTTCTATAGCTGGCAAAATGTTTATAAAAACCAAGACTTCCAAACATGCAGAAGCTAAAAGATGTCATGGGCTAAAAGATGTGCATTTCTCAGATGTTGAAGGAAACCCTTTAGGCAAAAGGAAACCGACATCTGAACCCATAGAGATCTGAATCTACTAAAGTATGGGGCACGCCTGTAACTACAACAAACACTACAAGCAAACAGTAACAATGTATTGTGAGGTTTATAACATACTAGAACTAAAATGTATGAGAACACCACACAAAGGCCCAGAGGAGAGGAGAGGAGTTCAGAAGTGGGGTGAGATCCCTGCAGTGCACATAGAAGGCAGGCTGCAATCAGTCAAATACATTCTTTCCCCTCTGAAGCAATCACTAACCTAAAATAGTGTATGATTACAACTGACAAGCCGGTACCCAGAGAGGAAGAGAAGGGGGAGGAGGACCAGGAGGCGGAAGAAGAGGCTATGGACACTGGAAAGGAAGAGGCAAAACCGTCTTTACTTGAAAACAACATGATTGCATATGGGGAAAAAATTCTCTAAAATCCACAAAAACCTTAGACGGCATGAGATGAGTTTAAATGTCTTTAAATCAGTTATATGAGTTTGGACAATTAAGTTTGAAAGCTCATCCTAGAAGAAGTGCTGCTACAAAGCTACTGAACATCAGTGCTGAACATCACTACAGTCACCTTCCCTTCCTTCTGGCAAGTTATGCACTGACGCCAGTGCCCAGTCCACCCTTCAAAGCACTTTTTCTAGGATGAATTCTCAAACTTAATTTTCATACCTCATGTGATGACAGTTCTGATGGCCATTCCAGAAAAGGTGTTCCAAAATCACTTTGAAGGAGGAAATAAGTCACGTAAGATGAGTTCACACTCACCCAAACTTGCAAGAATCAAAAGGGGTTTTTTTTGTAGACAGAGTCTCACTATGTCACCCTGGGTAGAGTGCTGTGGTGTCCCAGCTCACAGCAACCTCACACTTTCAGGCTTAAGTGATTCTCTTGCCTCAGCCTCCCAAGTAGCTGGGACTACCACAACGCCCAGCTATCTTTTGGTTGCAGTTGTCACTGTTGTTTAGCTGGCCCGGGCCAGGCTCAAACCCGCCAGCTTCAGTGTCTGTGGCTGGCACCCTACTCACTGAACTATGGGCACTAAGCCAGAATCAAAAGGTTTAATATCAATTCTTGTTAAGGATATGTACATTGCAGATGGGAGCATAAGATTTGTATGATCTCTTTGGAAAGCAATTTGACAACATCAAGTTGAAGATGAACAGATGAGCATACCCTTACCTTTGCATTTCCATTTTCAGGTAAGACCTTAGAAAAACTCTTACAGGTGTGCCTTCTAAGACGTCTAGAAGGACATTTGTTAAGTAATTGGCAACAAGCCGAATGTCCATCAGTAAGGGAGCAGTAAGTACAAATGCACCCACACATGCACTCAGTGTGTTTAGATACATGATGTATGTCATATAATGAAGTACAGTGTAGTGTTCTTTGTCTTTTTTTCCTGACTTTAGAAGTACAAAGGAATCGCCTGAGTAGCTGTGGGTGGGTCTTACGTTCCTACCTTTTTAAGAAGTTTCTCTGGGACACTGCTGCTAGATCATAAATCATATTATGTGTAGAAAACAATACTTTATGAACTTAACTAGATCTGTATGTATCAACATAGGTTTAAAAAAGAGAAAGAAAGAATCATGTTGCCAAAATACCTGTACAACATTATAGCTTTGGCATAAAAGTTTAAAAACATAAAGTAATGTGATACACTGTCCACAGAGATGGGTGTGTGAGGCAAAAAGACTGGAGAACACGGGTATGGAGCAGGAAAGACTGGCTGAGAGAGGAGGGATGGGAAAATGGAATTGGAGAGGGTGTCATAAGCTTGCACTATAGCCATGATGTTCTAGTCTGTAGAGCAGAATATTAAAAAAAAAAAAAAAAAAAAACAAATTTAAAAAAAAACCTGGAAGTAAAATCTAAAAGTATAACATTTGTTCCTTGGGTTGGACATATGCATATTTTAAGCTTATATAAACAAATACAAAAGTAAATTAATACTCAAATGGAACCTATTATATAGTTCAACTTCCATAATAAAATAACGGTGCCAGCCCCCTGGGGAAGGGCTCAATGACAACACAGACTTTACCTTAGAAATGAAAACACTATAACCTAAACGTTTGCACCCTCATATCAACCTGAACTTTAGAAAAAGAAAAAAAAATAGCAGTGGTGCTAGAAGTCCACACACCCAGGGCTAAGTGTCTTTGTTGCCACTGGACCTTGAAGACACAGCCTCCCTAATGCCCCATGTAAGGTCATGAATCATCTCGGCAAACACCATAACACAGGACATTGCCACTTCTTTGGCCTCATTCAGCAAATGCCACCTTGTAATGACACATTTTTCTCCAGTCATCAGCAGGTGCCAATGTGTACTAGATGTTTACAGACATGCGTGTAGGTGGCTGAGGCAACATGGTATTCTGAATGTAGGTAGCAAGGCTACACCTAAAATGTACTGTGGAGGAGACTATAGCCATGTGATTTTAAAGCTTGAGAGACCTTGGCACCTATGCTGGGACAACACAGCCCAGTCTCATGCCTGCCACTCTCTTTCAGAAGCAGGTAGAAGAAGGACGCAGCACAGTCTAAGTAATTAGGACAGTCACTTAGTCTGTGCTGCTAGTGCTGCAACCCCTGAAGTCTCCTAACATTCAGGCTATTTCTTGCCCCAAATGAATGAAGAAAGACCCAACTGTCCCAGAAGCCTCAGGCCATCAGAAGAATTCCCCCTTCACCATCAGATTAAATCAAGCCCTGCCCAATGGGTGAGAAACTTCAGTCCTGTTATTCTATATGAATCCAACACTCTCCCCCCTTGGTCACAAAAAGATAATAGGTGGCATTGAACATGCTTATCTCTGCTGTGTACCCCTGTGCCTTAATCACACTGGGAGATGAAGTTAGGTTCAAAGCCACCCCCACCCATCCTACAGTGCTGGTGATTGAGCATTTTTGCGTGTCATCCAACCTTCCACTCACCACACAGCCACGGTGGCCAGTGTCAAACTGGAATCTGCAGCCTGGGCCCCAGAAGGTCCACAGAGGTGCCCCTCTGGCAGCTCAGAACCCACTGCACTCATTGTTGGGGACACTGGAATGATGCCAGCAGGCCCTGAAGCCAGAGATCTTATCACCACTCTGGAAAAGAGAAGAATGCACATCTTTACTCAGCTCAGGCTGGAAGGCAGGGAAAGAAAAGGACAGTCTGTCAGGAAGGTGCACTGAGACCCAGATGGCTGGAGCTGAATATACAGCTGATTCTGTTTCACACAACTAGACCCTTTCTCTGCAGTGACAAGTGCCATTGCCTGGACTCAGCCAGGATGATTCTGGTACCACCTGTCCGACCATTTGCGAAGTCACCTTCCTGTTCTGGCTCCCTGGGCCAGTCTCCTCATTGGCTGTGACAATATCTCTAAGGGCTCGGCCATCCTCTGGCTCCAGGTAAGGCCACTGAGACATGACTGTGTGAGTGTGCACCCTACTGGGGGCAAGACCCAAGTTCTCTCCCTTGCCCAGAAGACACTAACCCCTGTTTAAACTAGGGGGTGGGAAAGCTGATGCCAGGGGCAGAGGCTAAGCCCAAGGCCTCTGGGGACTGTGTTCCATGGAGGGGGAATACTACCCCTTGATTTTCTGTTGGGGAGGGTGCCTGCGCTGCCTAGGAGGGACACACTACCACTTGTTTTTCGGGGGGGAGGGGCTGTGCTGTGTGGGGAGGAAACACTACCTCTTGTTTCTCTTCCCTTTCATCCCTTTGACTGCCACAGACTGCTGTGGACTGGATATCATACAGATATCTCAATCGATGTGCAAGGAATTATACATGAAAGAGTAGTTTGGAGAAGAAAGAAATTAGGAGAAAGTAAGATGAGCTAATTTGGACAGAGGAAGATTTAGAAAGTAACTGTCAAAAAGTGACATATTAAGTTCTGAATCTATCGAAGGAATAGGTAACCCAAGCAAAGAATGCAAAGCCAGAGTGAGCATATGCTCACATGGTTAGAGGGCAAGGAGAGGACCTTGGAGTTGTTCTCTCACATGGAGAGAGGGAGAAGAAGAAGACCTTGTGATGGTTCTGCACACATGGGGAGAGGGTGAGGAGAGGAGCTTGTGATGGTTCTGCACACATGGGGAGAGGGAGAGCAGATGAGCTTGCAGTCATTGAGATTGTGGACAGGTGGATGCGCGTGTCTTGGATGTGCAGAGTCAGGCTGGGGAGATAAGGTAGGCTCTCAAGCTGCAACACGAAGATATGCCTAGTTTAAAAATACCTTGGGCTTGTGGCAGGTTGAAGAGGGTGAGAAGAGAGAAGAAATTAGGGAAAATAGGTTAAAAGTTAGTGCAGTCACCTGAGCCATAGAGGCCTAATTTAAAGGGAGTAGAAAAGAAAAGCAAAGTCTGAGCTATTTCAAAACAGTAGCCCTTAGTTGCCACTGGAAGGTAATGAGGGTGTGAGAGGCCAGGGGAGAGGAGCCCCACTTTGGAAGGAAAGGCAACTGCCCTTTGGGACATGTTGAATCGAAGTGACGGAAGTTTTGCAACCCAACCATAGATAAATATTTAAAGGAAGTATCTACTAATCATCAAGTTTGATTTCAAGTCTTGGGAAGAGCAATTGAAGATTGAGCTCTCATTTTTAAAGTAATCCTGCCGTCTCTGGAACTTTCCACAGGTGGATGCAGTGAAATGTACTCAGAAATTAGAAGTAAGTGGACAGTCAGCAGGACTGCGTTCTGCACCGTGGGACAATCCTGGTCAAGGGTGCCGGGTGGGCTGGCAGAGCGCTGCTCACTTTGTGTCCAGTCACACCCACACCATCATCAGAAGTTAGACACCACAGGTAGGAAGAGGCCACGTTTACGAGGACTCCAGGGCTTTGGATATTATTTCAGTAAAAATAGAGTTTAGCCAAAAATCCCAAAACACTTATGGGAAACTTGGGCCCAAAGTCTCAGTTGATTCCAGAGTAATGCAGAAAGCCGCTATTCTGATCACAGCAGTGTCCGGGAACACTCTTTGACCTGTCAAGCACCTTGAGGTTTTAGTCACCTGAAGCTAATCCTGGAGCTCTAGAAATTCGAATGGCCGTACAGGAAAGGAGGAGGATTTGGAGTGTGAGAAACACCAGGCATCTGTAGGGTAATGCCGGGGCGGACGCGAGCCTCGGGCGTCTCTCCACACCATGGCCAGAATAAAATCGTGCTGCCAGAGAGGTCAGCAGGAGTGTCTAATGTTCAATTTAAAATCATTTGAGGTTTTATGTTTAAAATGCCTTCTCTTCAGAGTAGACAAAAATTTCTAAGATAAGGCTTAACATGTATGAATCATAAAAGAACAAAATGTTAACTTTGACTCCATAAAAGCCAAAAAGTTTTGCTCATCAAATGACTGCGCTAAGGAAATGAATAGACCAGCCACAGAGACGGAGAAAATGTTTGCAAAACGTGTCTGATACGGTGCTTTTACAGACAGTTCTCATAACTCCTTAGTAAGAAGACAAACAACCCAGTAAAATGGGCAGGAGATTTGAATACCTCTCACCCCAAAATACATATGCAAATGAAAAATGCAAAAAGACGCTTGACTTAATTAATCACAAGAAAAATGCAAGGGCGGCAGCTGTGGCTCAAAGGAGTAGGTTCCCATATACTGGACGTGGCAGGTTCAAACCTGGCCCCGGTCAAAAACTGCAAAAAAAGAAAGAAAGAAAAATGCGAATTAAAACCTCAGTGAGATGCCACTGCATATCCTCTAGAAGAGCTAATATTAAAAAAAGACCCGCTCCTCCTGAGTGTTGGTGTGTGTAGAGAGGCCCTGGCATTCTCCTGTGCTATTGTTGTGATTCTAAAATGGTTCTATAATTTCAAAAAATAGTATGGAAGTTTTGTGAAATGAATCATACCATATGGCCCAACATTTCCCAATCCTGAGTATTTTATAAGGAAAACAAAACGCATATCCACGTACAGACTTTTAAGTAAATGTTCACAGCAGATTTAGCCATACTAGCCAGACAGCTCAACAATACTCAAATGTCTGCCAGCAGGTGAGTGAATGAATACTCAGCAGCATGTCCAACACGCAGAGGGAAAAAGGCTGACACACAACAGCACCGACGAAACTCCGGAACAGGTTGAGTCAAAGAAGCCAGACATGCAAGGGCACACACTGTATGAATGATTCCTGTAAAATCTTAAAACGAGCAAGAGTGCTGTGTGAGGCAGAGCAGAGAGCCACTGCTCGTCTGGGTCTGGGGATGGGCTCAAGCCGCCATTCATTTCCTTAGCACAGTCATTTGATGAGCAAAACGTTTTGGCTTTTATGAAGTCAAAGTTAACATTTTATTCTTTTATGATTCATACATGTTAAGCCTTATCTTAGAGATTTTTGTCTACTCTGAAGAGAAGGCATTTTTAACATACAACCTCAAGTGATTTTAAATTGAACGTTAGACATTCCTGCTGGCCTCTCTGGCAGCAGGATTTTATTCTGGCCATGGTGTGGAGAGACGCCCAAGGCTTGTGTCCACCTGGCATTACCCTACAGATGCCTGGTGTTTCTCATACTCCAAATCGTCCTCCTTTACTGTACTGCCATTCGCAGGCATGGGGCATGTTTAGTACGAGGGAGGGTCTCCACGTCCGGATTATGGTGGTGACCACAGAATAACTGCATTTGTAAAGCCTCATTGAACTGTACTCTTGGAAGTACAGGGGGCAGGAACAAAATTTAAAACAAAGAAGAGATGCATTTTACTTAACACAAATGATACCGCAATAAAGTTTGCTTTTTTTTAATCTTTTTTTATCCCAAATATTTCATATCAGGGTTAATGTGGTATGAAAGAAAATAACACATTTAGAGTAGCGATTATAACCATAGATTGAATTATTTAAGCAACGTCAGGCTCCACGAGCCAACAGTAAAAATGTAAGTGAAAATTTACATTCTCCCACATCCCTTCTTCACTAGCACTTTCCCCCAAATGTTGTAGAAACCTCAAGATGGTAGAGATTTTGACCTCTAAAAAACACAGTACAAAAATATAAGCCAAATTGGGTGGCGCCTGTGGCTCAAAGGAGTAGGGCGCCGGCCCCATAGGCCCCATATACTGGGGGTGGTGAGTTCAAATCCAGCCCAGGCCAAAAACTGCAAAAAAAAAAAAAAGCCAAATTTTCTAGATCTCAAGGGGTAGTCAGATGCCAGCTACCATGTGGGTTACATTAACAGTAACCTTCACCTGGGCTGTACTGATGTGGCTGGCTGAGTTTGGTAAGAATTTGAAAACTTTTCATGGGAACTTGAAGGATTTTTTGGATGAACTCACAGTTATTGTTATTCTGTACTCACCACTCTTGATGTTAAGTCTAGTCAGTAAACTCTTCTTTCTTTGCTTTTTTTAAAAGGCCTTTAAAACCGATCTTCTCTCTCACTCTTTCTCTCCCTCCTTCCCTCTCTTTTTCTCTCTGTGACTCTTTTTCTTTTATTTCCTGTTTTTCCATACCTTTCCTACCTTTATTGACTTAAATAGTATTTTATGCAAAGCATTTGGTAACACAAACTCTGATTTTAAAAAGGCCACTGATTATACAAATTAAAAACAAGTTTAAGACTTACTCTATGATAGCAAGCATTATTTGTCTTTAACCCCCTCATAAAAATGAAAGATGGACTTCAAACTATTTGTTTAAATGGTAGCACTCCAGAGGGTGGCTTGGATCCAGACATTAATGAGTTATTACCTGGAAAAATAAAAACAAAAACTGACCAAGTGTCTATCTAACTTATGAAGAAGATCCTTGAGCCAATTCACACAGAGAAAGAGCAGTGCTGTCCTCAAGTGCCCCAGTTCTGTGTGTGCCTGAGCATCTGACTGTAATGCCTGCAAGTAGCTTCCTCTGACCAGCCACCCAACAGGGCAGCACGGGTTGAAAAGCATTATGTTTGTGTTGCTTTTGTTGCTTTTTTAAAAAGGACTGAACTTGGGAAAACTAAAAACACACAATCAATTTTGAGACAGACAGAAAAAGCTTGTGGAATCCTCTCTCAAGAGAGAAGGAAAATAAGCCACCTTGAATGAATGCTATGACTGTGGTCACGTGGAACGCCTTGCCCTGCTCCCCCTCTCATCCATTCCAAGCCTCCAAGAGCAGCTTACAATTACGGAGATAAACACTTCAAGAACTTGTTCTAAAGGGGGTTATATGGGGAAAACTGTAAGTGAAAAATATCATGACCAGTTGGGTTAGAACTTGCTTGTAAAGAATGTGTGTGTGCCCTCCACAGCACACAAAGGGCACCTGCCGTAAACCGGATACCAGGGAGGAGAACTGGCCTGCTGGCAAATTTATCGTGGGATTTCTCAGATTAAGAACTATTTGTCCGTGAAATCTTTTGCAGATGGTGAAATTATTTTAGTTCACTCTGATGTTCTCCAGATGAAGAAGAGAAAGAGTAAGAAGGAGAAGGAGAAAAAGAAAAGGAAAACAACAATTGGATCTATGGATTATCTCAATTGCAGGATCTTATTAGACACACTATTCAGATATGGCTTTTGCAGGAAGCCATAATATCTAGCTGATATCAACAAACTTTATTTAAAAATAAAAAAGGAAGATGTCACAAATAATTTAAGGATTTCTGGCAGCAAACAGGCATAGGAAAGAAAAGGAGGGAGGAAGGTTCTTCTCACTTTGAAAAGGGAAATTTTGCTGGAGAGTGAAATCCATTCATCCACCACCAAAAACATTAATTTTCAGCACACAGATCACTGCTCCTGAGCAGTCCTGGGTGCCATCCATGCTGTCCACAGGAGAGATGTTGCTTTGAAACCTCAGGTTGATGTCGCAGCACCAGGAAATCGCCCAATCTGGAGGGCCAAGGGTGTCATTGTCTTAAAGGACAAGACTGATGGTGCAGGGAAAGGGGTGCTCCCTGGCCCCACTGAGGAGAGCACTTGAGCCCCTTGTGGAGCAGCAGCCACGGGGTGAACTCCAGTGACAGTGACTTAGGATATGTGGCCTAAGTGCTCTTCCATTTCAGTGTGAGTGCCCAGAGGGTAGGGCAAGTAGCTTTGTCCCTGCAGGGAAGAATAATTAGTAACTGGAGTTCAAAGGGGGAAACCAAGGCTTCAGGAGGTTAAGGGATATGTCGAGGTCAGATAGAAGACAGAGGCAGAGCCTCCGACAGCGTCTTAGCTCCTGCCCCCACCACGTGCCGAGCAGGGGGAGAGGGCAGAGTTGGAATGGGGGCTGGGGGCTGGTCGGTTAGTTGACTTCTCTTGCTTCATCCCCACCCCAGCTGGATGCATGAAGAAAGGCACAGATGTCCCTTTGGATTACACAGAGAAAAAAAATCAGTAAATGCCTGTTTCTCCAATACCAGCAGCTTTTTGTTGCGGCAAAAGCCAGAAACTCTGAAAAGCAATGTGAAGGTGGAATGGACAGGGGAGGGAGGAGGAGCAGGAAGGGGACAACTAGTTCAGGAGATGAGTGCTAGGTGGGTTTTCTGTTTGCCAAGGAATGTCTGGCCTTATCTAGGCTGCTCTTCTGGGCATCTTTTAACGTGGAGAAAGGAGGCTGTGAGGTAGAGAGCACAAGAGAACCCAAAGTTATGAGAAATAGCCAAGAGACTGAGAATGAGTTTCATCCAGGAGTAGGAAGGAGGGTCATTATTCACACTCTTCCCAAGCTCATGGGGTGGAGTCTGATCCCTGTGTCTGATTCTATACCATGGTTCTAACCACAAAGGAGCACATCTACTGTCCAATAGATATTCACAAAGGTAAACAGATTGTTGTAATGGCTGCAAAGCGCAAAGACTCTGGGCCATCAAATATAAAGACTGTTGACAATAGAAACCTCCTGTAAGACAGTCACTCGTGAGCGCAGCCGGTGAGATGTCCCCAGGGCAGGAGCTCAGGTGCTCCAGGAGCAGCTCCCAGTGGCTTAGTCCTTTGTCAGGCTCCATGTAATGCTCTTTACAGACCACAACCCCCATGCCTTGTCACAATTCCATCTCCCAAGTCAACCTCTGCACTTTGACGAAGGGACGTGCAATTTAAACAGCTCATTGAAAATCTTCATGCCCACCATGTAGACTTAATTTTTTACTAATCATTTTAGTATAATTGTTTTAATAATCTATGTCTACCTCACTCATTTGATAAATGTCAGTAATGATTTGTTACATAGTTGTTTGGTTAAGATTTTTGCACAGAAACATCCCACGTCAAACTAGGGAAGCCCGTGCCCTAAGCCTGGAAGCAGGATATCTCCTCTGGGCCAAAAGTTTGTGACTGTGGAATCAAAAATGTTCTTCCACAGAGGCACTGAGAAGTGTGTGTTTGCTGCTGCTGTTTGGGAGAGTGGTCTGTATATGTCTGTCAGATCCAGCTGGTTTATTGTATCATTTAGGTCCTTTATTTTCTTACTTATCTATCCATTACTGAAAGTGAGATATTGAACTCTCAACAATTATTGTAGAAATTTATTTCTCTGTTCAATTATGTAATTTTTTGATTCATAAAAAAAAAAAAATAGTCTTCTTTCTAAACTCCAAAAAGAAAGGGGAAAAAATGAACCATCTATAAACTGGCTCTTCTAAAAAAAAATTGTTCTTCCATAGTTAATGCAGTAACAGCAAGTGAAAGTTAAGAAATAGTTGGGGGTTTTGTAATTGATTTAAGTACATATTTAAGTAAACCTGAACTTATCTTTCATCATCCTTCTTTGTCATAATGACAATTTTCATTTTTTTTCAAATATAACAAACTCTAATAGAAAAAGTAGGACTGACAGTTTTGAGTTGACCTCTTCATGTGCTTCCTGCTCACGTCTTAAACTAATCACACAGTGTGGGTGGCTTGAAAACCCCAGTGTAAAACATTGTTAAACCTATGTTTTACAAATTAATTTAGTGAGTATTAACCAGCATTTTTTTAAAGTGGGGAAAAATGAAATAGAATATATCAGAATTTATCACATATGGTAAGAGTAAGTATTTTTTTTTAATGAAGGGTTTGCTTCAGCTATATAGGTATATGGGATTTTAATTCTGGTGTTTCTGTGAATCTCATAAAAAACTTCAAAAGCCACTGGCTAGACAAGTGGCAGAGAAAATGTGTTTCTGTTAGATGGAAAGAAGTGAGGTTACTCGGGATGCTGAAAATCAAGATAAAGACTTGACGTCGTGTGGAGTTCATTGTCTCTTCTTGAGCAGAGAGATGGTGTGATACAGGGGAAGTTTGTAAGGAGTGTGGTGGTGGCATGGGAGGATACAGAAACTGGGAAGTCATTGAAGACTCTCAGAACAGAAATTGATTCTTGCTGTCTTAAACATAAAAGAAATTTTCCAAATGGGTTATTTCCAACATTTCAGGAAATAATCAGAAATGAAGGGGGTATCCAGAGCCATGGTCAAATTATTCCCACTTTGCTGGTCCATTTGGGACCCTGGTAGCACAGCTGCTGACTGCTGGGCACTGTAGCTGTCCTGGTGTGGAGAACCTCCTGTGGGACACTGAAGACACCCACTGGTACTGTTGCTGTGACGGGCTACTCTCAATTGTCTGGCCCTGAGTGTCACTTCACCCAGATTTCCTATGCGGACTGGTGCCTCTGTTAGGCATCTGGGCTTTAGCTTCAAGAGAGGCTGGGAAACAAACAGGTCAGCTGCCCTTCCAGGCTTCTACAGCAGAAAGTGGCTCTGCCTCCCATGAAGACTCACACGATAGGCAGCCATGGCTCATGCCTGTAATCCTAGCACTCTGGGAGGCCAATGGGTACATTGCTTGAGCTCAGGAATTTAAAACCAGCCCAAGAAAGAATGAGACCCCAGTGTCTACTGAAAATAGCCAAATTAGCCAGGCATTGTGGTGGCTGCCTGTAGTCCCAGCTACTCAGGAAGCTGAGGCAGGAGGATCACTTGAGCCCAGGAGCTGGGCTCACACTTAAGCGTTGCTATGAGCTGTGATGCCATGGTATTCTAGACTGGGCAACAGAATGAGACTATCTCAAAAGAAAAAGATTCACACAATATACAATTCTGCACAGGAAGACACATTGGTCCAGCTCGGTTCAGCCATCTGCAAGCATCATTCAGGCTCAGGTGGACAGAGAGTAGCTGAGAGAACAAATGTGAGGGATTAGTGGCGGTTGTGTCTAGAGCATGTGACTGTCATGGAGGGGTGGCTTCTGTCCTGGAAGTGAGGAGGACATGTGGGTGCTGCTGCCAGATATGAGAACTGAGAGAAGAGGAAACTGGAGAGTATCGTGGTGTCGCAGCAATGGGGATAGAGGGCTTAACAGTTCTGCAGTTATAGGAAGGTAACTTCTTCATCTAGTCCTAATCTTTGAGACAATCTGTAAAGCCTATTGTATGCCATGTGTCACTGTGGTCTGATATTCTTGTGGGCTCAGTATTCCATGTAGCTTTGCAGCTTGCCTCCTAAATCCTTTTGATACTTATTTCTGCATGCATTTGGAAGAATTAAATTAGAAAGAACCTTACTGAGTACTTTATTTCTTTTAAAACTGCAGCACTTGGCACCCATAAGAACCCAGTTCCTGGTGAGATTCAGCACGTTGGAAGATCTGCACTGGCCACTAACCTGTCTGGTCATTCACTGCCCCCGCTCCCCCCTGCCCAGGTGTCCACCTGTCACAACTCTAGCAATTAGCACCAGAGCCACATATCCATGGTTCTATCAAGTTCAGGTTCAAATTTGCTAATCTGCATCTTACGTCTTACTATGACTCCTAACCACTCTAGAATTTACAGTTAAGAAAGCATAGAGCATTGGTTTGTGAAGAGAAGATTAAAAGACCAGATGAGACAGGGGCTCCATCAGACACCATTTGCATCTAGAGGAAGGGACTCAAACCACAGAATGTCACTGCATCACTTTCCTGTGTCCCCTTTCCTAATTACTCTTCCCATATATCCTTCCTTATGTAGAGCTCATCTTAAGCATTTCATATTTCCTCTCTTTTAAGATGAAAGCAAGGTATTGAAGTCTCCCTAATAATTCTGAAGCTCTTATTTCCCATATGGCATCACAATCTCTATGCTCCCAAAGTTCTCTTCCTCGTATTTCAGAAAAAGAGAGTAGGAAATATAAACGAGGGATTGATTTAATGGGAGTTAGGTAAAATCAAGAGGTACGGGATGAGAGGAATTTTTCCAATTTAGGAATAATATAAAAGAAGACCAAAAACCAATGCTTTGATGAGTTTAGGATGAGTTCCAATCAATTCTCTATTTTCATAATCCTTAGAGTCACAAACAAGTCACCCCGGACTCCAGCTTTACCTTCCTCCCAAGCACACCAGTGCTAACTGATGCTTGTCACCAACAGGCATGGGAGACCAGACGCTGTGCTCGGAAACCAAAGCAAAGACAGAGATAGATGACTAAAGAAAACAAGCTGCATTTTCTTGACTCAGTGGTCAGGAAGTAGGGATGTATACTGGAAAACACCCAGGATTTTTGCCCCAAGAGTCCCTGCTATCTGGAATTTTCTCCTGCTCTCCCAGGCCACACTCCCTCTAGTTAACCACTAATGTCCACCTCTCAGATCTTGGGTAAAATGCCATTTCTGCCCCCCGCTGACCCCCAGGCTAAGTACAGTCCCCTGGCATCCTTTTCCCATAACACTCAAGTTTGTATCTTTCTGGTTTGTTTATATATTCCAGTATCTTGTGCAGAGCTTGGCATATACAGACAGTAACTGCTCGGTCATTATATCCTCTATGAATGAATTACTCACGAGTCAGGGTCCTGGGTTCCACTTCTAACCCTGTTTGTAACTGGCTCTGAGACCTGGGAAGGACTGTCTTCTTGTTCACCTTGATTTTTTCATCTGTGAGGTGAAGATTTAGGGCTCTGTGTCTCATTCTGCTCTGTGTCTCATTCTGCTCTAGGACATTCTGCTCCTTCTCTGCTCTGCTTTAATCTTACGGGGATTGCATTGAAAACTTATGTGAGAGCAGCAGCCATGTCAGCATTAGGAATAGGCTC
This sequence comes from Loris lydekkerianus, assembly GCA_963574355.1. Lineage (NCBI taxonomy): Eukaryota > Metazoa > Chordata > Mammalia > Primates > Lorisidae > Loris > Loris lydekkerianus. Next base: position 5,487 of record CAUYPK010168103.1, on the reverse strand, counting down.
CTGATAACATCACACTGTGCAGAAAGTAGCCTGAGGTGAGAACAGGTCATGGGGACAATGGGAAGGGCTGCTGGCTGCCCAGAGCTGGTGTGACATCCAGGTCAGCAGAGCAGGCCTGGAGGCCAGTGTCCACTCAGAGGGGGGACTGACCTGGGAGCCTCGCTGGGGCTGCTGCCTGCAGGAATCCATGCCATTTGCCATGAGAGGAAGAACAGGCCAGCCTGGAGGTTCTGCTCCAGGCCTCAGCCTGCATGTGGCCTTGGGGTACAGAATAGCTCTTCTTGGCTCAGGACCCCCAGAGCCACAGTAGAGACTCCAGTTCAAGACGCTCACGGCTGCCACTTCCTGGTCTTCACCCCTCATAGAACTCCCCTCTCCTGGCAGGACTCAAGCACAGAGGCAGACACGGGCTGATAGAATAAAATAAAATGACCTAGCCAGGAGCATGCTGAGTGCTCTGTACACGTTTCCTGCTTAATCTGCCCCGTAGTCTCATGATATAGAAGCCTTATTTTCCAGGTTATGAAAGACACGTTCTGAGCACTTAAATACCATATGAGTTCACATTCCACACCTGTGGGCTCCACTATATGACTTCACAGTCCACACTTTTTTTTTTTTTTTTTTTTTTGAGACAGAGTCTCACTTTGTTGCCCTCGGTAGAGTGCTATGGCATCCTAGCTCACAGGAACCTCAACCTCCTAGATTAAAGCGATCCTCCTGCCTCAGCCTCAGGAGTAGCTGGATCTATAGGTACCTAACATCACACTTGGCTGCTCTGGAACTCCTGAGCTCAAGGGATCTACCCACCTCAGTCTCCTAGAGTGCTGGAATTATAGGTAAGAGCCACCGCGCCCAGCTCACCACTTTCACCATGTGATCAAAGCACACACATCAGCTGAGGCATTTAACATGCCAAGTATTTACAGGTGGACTAATGGCGTGTGGCCTTGAGAGAGCCTTGGTTCACACAGGGAAGAGGAGATGCTAGTCTCTGTCTTTACCATGTCTTTTCACAAAGATTCTTCATTAATTTTAGAGCTTCTGAAATACTAAAAAAAAAAAAAAAAAAAAAAAAAGGAAATTATTTGTTCAAGATCAAAGATTGATTAGACATATGAATAAAATGAGACCTGTTAAGTTTTCCTCTATTGGAAAACCTTTGTTGCTTCTGTAACTAGTGTCAAGGGGCTTATCAAACAGGGATGTGGAAGTGCTGAGGTGTGAGGCATGATTTAGAAAGATCCGTGGTCTGGGAGTTAAAGAGATCTGAGCCTTAGGCCAGCTCTGCCTCCACTTGGCCACCCTGGGACTTTGAGCAAAGCTCTTAGAACTGGGACTCTGGTTTCTTATCCAAAAATTTGAGGTGTGGAGAACTGCTAAACATGGAAATAAATGCCCCAATTGCCCACCCTGATAATTCTTATTGAATTTGTCTAGGGTGAGGCCTGCACACTCAATTTTTTAAAGCTCCCCAGGTGATGCTAATGTAAGGTCAGGTTGAAGAATAGCATCCAGTGATCTCTCATTTTTCTGATACACTTAAAATTTAATGAATCTGTGCTTAGGAGTCACTAGGCCAGGAAATAGTAATTACTTATGCAATTTTAGTGTAGTTACAGTCTCATAAACCAAAAATACAAAAGGTTGAATGAAAATATATACATATAAATACAACATTTTTATGAACAATGTCAATTCTAAGCATCATTTCTGGTCTAATCTGTGGCTTGGAAGATGTCTGTGTTAGGTAGTCTTTTTATTCTCTCTAAACTGACATGAAGAATTTTGCTGAAGTCCCCAGGATGTTCTCGTTTGATTGTAGCCTGCTGTGGCATGCTATGAAGTGCAATGTTAAGAGAAGGGCCTGGGCTGGAAAGTGCTTAACAGTGGAAGCTCTGATGGAGCTTTCAGTACAGTAGACCCTCCATAGCTAACCACCTCCCTGCACTGACCTCCTCCTTAAGTTGACCTAATTGGCATAGACTGGACATGCACCATCTGTCCATGTCAGTACAGTGGGCCTCGTTCCTGATCTTGACCATCTCCACATGCTGACCATTTTCTTATAGTGCCTTGGGTGGTCAACTTACAGAGGTTCCCCTTGCTTTCTAAATATATGACTCAAAATTTTTCTTGGTGACTCATTCTTTGAAAGAGTGTGGTGAGCTCAAGAGCTGAAAGTTAGACCAGACAAATCCATAAAGGCAGGAAACAGTTGAGTGGCTATCTAGGCTCGAGAGGTTATGGGGACACGGTCAGTGATCACTAATGGGGATGGACTTTTTCTTCAGGGTGATGACAAAATGTTCTAAAATTGTGGTAATAGTTGCCCAACTCTGTGAATGGACTAAAAACCACTGAGTTGTGCGCTCTAAATGGGTGAACTGTGTGATGTGTGAATTTTAACTCTATAAAGTTATTTTTTTAAAAAAAATTAAACATCAGAATATTTGGAGCCTCATGCAAGTGTTGGTAGAGAGAATGAGATGAAGTTGAAATTCCCAAGTAGGCCCAAATCAGTTGGGATTTGCAGGCAAAGCAAATTTTTATTCTAAATGCAAGAGAAGCCATCACATCAACCGCTGTGTGGATCTGGAGTGGAACATGAAGGCTGGGGTGGAAGGAGAGGGAGAAGTTAGGTAAATATTGCAATAATCTAAGTAAGAGGATGGTCGAGATCAGGTGGAGGAACTGGATAGAGAGTAAAGTTAGGGTTCAAAATACATTTTTGAGGCTTGGTGCCTGTGGCTCAAGTGGCTAAGATGCCAACCACATACACCTGAGTTGGAGGGTTTGAATCCAGCCCCAGCCCGCCAAATAACAATGATGGCTGCAACTAAAAAAATAGCTGGGCATTGTGGCGGGTGCCTATAGTCCCAGCTACTTGGAAGGTGGAGGCAGGAGAATTGCTTGAGCCCAGGAATTGGAGGTGGTTGTGAGCTGTGATGCCACAGCACTCTACCCAGGGCAATAGCTTGAGGCTTTGTCTCAAAAAACAAACAAACAAAAAAAACATTTTGGAGGGTTTAATTGACAGAGATCAGTGAAGAATTAAATATGGAGGATGAGGGAAATAGCCCAAGGAGAATGCCTTCTGGCTTGTGTTCCTACCCAATTGCAGCTTCTGGGCTCTGCAGCAGGAAACACATAACCAGAGGCTGTGGCCCTTCCACCCCAGGCCTTTCCCTGAGGAACACTGTTAGGGCAGACTGAGGAGGTGAAGATGCCTCCACAGCTGCAGGCATCCCTGAGGCCCACACAGAGCCCTGCCTTCTCCCATGGGGGGGTGCTGCAAGACCCTAAGACCCCAGTAGCCCTGGCTGTGTCCTGAAAACTGTAGAGTCTCTTTGTTTCCCTTAAGTTGTGTCAGAAAGAGATATTGACTGGGTAAAGCGACGAGGATAGAGATCTCAGTACATAGGCATTTGAATTTTTCTCACTTCCTCTGCAATCTGCCTGCTTTTTCATCATCAGCACTACACTCCCATCTGGCAAGGCTGGAGTAGTGGCCTACCCCTGAACAGCCAGGCTGCTTGACTTCCGAGGAATACTGAGATGCTGAGCTCTAGGCAGACACTCTCCCACTGTGTGTGGACAGAGCTTATGGCCACTTGCTGGCCTGGGGTCAAAGAATCCTCACGGGACAGCCTGTGGCCACCCGCAGATCCTCCGAGTCTGGAACCTGACACTTTGCCTCCTCTGGCTGCCTCCTCCATTATCTCTACAGCTCTCAGGCCAAGACTCTCCCCCTGCGTGCACCTCCCCATCTTTCCCACCTGTCTCTTCATGAAGCAGAGTACGGGGCACTGAATGGTGTGCGAGCTCTTCAGCCTCCCTGCCTAACTAGCTGTATTATCTTCACCAAGAAACTTACCGGTAACTTGTGTGAGCCTTGATTTTCACATACTCCAGCTAATCAAGAGCTACAAATGAAACATGGATAGGAACGAATGTGGACACACTAGAATTCGACTGCACCTGGCGCCTGTGCTTACCCAATGGCTCACTCCACACCTGTTCTACATCAGGTTCTGCTGGTAGAGGTGATACTGTGATGAACAAAACATGGAACTCCCTTGAAGTGTGTGGCTTTTTCTAACTTTGAAAACACCATGGTGCAGTGTATATACAGGAAAGTGCCAGACACCAAGTGCACAGCTTGGTGAGATTTTGCGTCTGTGTAAACTAAATGCCCGCCACCCAAATAGCGCTGCCAAAATCCCGGGAGGCTCATCATGCTTCTGCCACCCCTGCTCAGTGCTAACTGCTGTCCTGCCTCCAATTACTGTAGACTAGTCTACTGTGTGCCTCTAGATTTGCAGATGGATAAAATCATTTAGTACATGCTCTTTTGAGTTGTTCTTTTGTATTTGGCTTCTTTCACTAAAGAAAAATGTTGATGAGAATCACACCTGTTGTTGCATAAATCACTAGTTTGTTTTCTTCTATTGCTATAGAATATTTCATGGAATGAATACGTCATTTATCCATTGTACTGTTAACAGATAATTGGTTTATTTTCATCTAAGCTTTTATAAATAAAGCAGATATGAGCATTTTATATCTGTCTTTGGTGGACTTATGTGCTCATTTCCCATATATAATATATATAGATATTCAGTTATTAAGTATGAAATGTCTGATTTTCTTAAGAATTAAATTAGATAGTTGATATCTCTGACATTTCACCTCCGCACTTCCAGGGTTTTGTGTGTGTATGAGGGTACATCCTCATTTTTTCAAATGCATATTTCAGGTTGTGATTATCTTTCGCTGTTTTAGAAGAACTTTTGCAAAGCGATGAATAAGTCAAAAATTCTTACTATTCTTGCATGTGAGTTTCATCATGCAGCCATTGTGGCACAAACAGCTCACAATATCAATGGAGTGTTTAGGAAGGACACGATTAATAAGTGAATGAATGGATAATATGTCAATGATTTGAGAAGTTCTGTTCTGGTGATTTTAATCTTAAAAATGAGCCTCGTGGGTGAGCAGAGACCAACATGGGTGATGATGAAAGCTGTAGTGAAAGCAAATCCATCTCCAACCTACCCTGCATAAATTAGCAAGGTTTGACGTTACTATTCCAAAGGTATTGGACCATTGGAAATAAACTGGTGAGGTAAAGAAGCTGGAAAAATGGGTTCAAGATGAATTAAACAAGTTGTCAGCAGAGAAATAGTCTTAAAGTTTGCCTTTCTTTGCTGTCACGACATAAAGGTGAACTATTTCTATAATACCGTGTTGCTACGTGCAATGAAAAATGGATCCTTTTTGACATATTTGTGGTTGGATAAAGTTGGATAAAGATGAAGTGTGGAAACACTCCAAAACTGAATATTCATCCTAAAAAGCTAACAGTGTCTGTTTGGTGGTCCAGCGCTGGTACTGTCCCCTCCACCTGAAGCCTGGTCCGTGGATTACAGCGGACGTCCACTGCAGCCAAGTGGACCGCATGATGCTGTGATGAAGCAGCTGAGG
>CAUYPK010168101.1:0-12028 GCA_963574355.1 Loris lydekkerianus | reverse complement strand
TTTACTCTTTTTTTCCTGGTTAGGTTTGCCAAAGGTTTATTGACCTTTTCCAAAAAACAGCTTTTTGATTTATTGATCTGTTGTGCAATTTTTTTTTCTTTTCAATTTCATTTCATTCTGCTCTAATTTTGGTCATTTCTTTTCTTCTACTGGGTTTGTGGTTGGAATGTTCTTCCTTTTGCAGTTGCTTGAGATGTCCCATTAAGTTGTTAACTTCCTCTCTTTCTGTTCTCTTGAGGAAGGCTTGCAGTGCTATAAATTTCCCTCTTAGGTCTGCCTTTGCGGTATCCCAGAGGTTCTGATAATTCATGTCTTCATTGTCGTTTTGTTCCAAAATTTTGGCAATTTCCTTCTTACTCTTATCTATGACCCAGCTATCAGTTAGCATAAGGTTATTTAACTTCCATGTTTTTGTATGAGTATGCAGATTCCTGTTGTTACTGAGTTCAACTTTTATTCCACGGTGGTCTGAGAAGGTACAAGGAATAATTTCTATTTCTTTAAATTTACTGAGGTTACACTTGTGACCTAAGATGTGATTGATTTTGGAGTATGTTCTCTGGGCTGTTGAGAAGTATGTGTATTCAGTTTTGTTAGGATAAAATGTTCTATAGAAGTCTGCTAAATCCAAATGTTGGGTGGTTAGGTTTAAATCTAAAATTTCTTTGCTCAGCTTCTCATTGGAAGATCTATCCAACACTGTCAAAGGAGTGTTGAAATCTCCGACTGTTGTGGAGCTGGAGGAAATCAAGTTGCTCATGTCTGTTAGAGTTTATCTTATAACTTGAGGTGCATTCTGGTTGGGTGCATAGATATTAATAATTGAAATCTCATCATATTGAGTATTACCCTTAACAAATATGGAGTGACCATTCTTATCCTTCCTTACTTTTGTTGGTTTAAGGCCTATTGTGTCTGCAAATAGAATTGCAACACCTGCTTTTATCTGATTACCATTTGCCTGAAATATGGATGACTATCCTTTCACCCTGAGTCTATATTTATCTTTTAAGGTAAGATGTGATCCTTGCAGCAAATATCTGGATGATGTTTTGTATCCAGTAAGCCAACCAGTGCCTCTTTAGAGGACAGTTTAAGCCATTCACAATAATGGAGAATATATAAGTCTGGTGAAATTTGGGGTATCATGTTTTTTGAAAGTCCAGTGGACATTTTTAATCATTTTGTCCCTGTGGCAGTTGGAGTTTGATCAAAAGTTTCTGAGTGAGTTTTCTTTTGTGGTAGAGGATTGGCCTGGTTATTATGTTGGATAGGTTTGAGAATATTCTGAAGAGCTAGTTTGATTATGGCAAATTTCTTCAACATGTGTATGTCATTAAAGTATTTAATTTCTCCATCATAAATGAAACTCAGTTTGGCTGGATAAAGGATTCGGGTTGAAAGTTATTTTGTTTTAGGAAATTAAAAGTTGATGACCCCCCTCTTCTGGCTTGAAATTTTTCAGCAGAGAGGTCTGCACTCATTCTAATATTCTTCCCTTTGTAGGTAATGGTTTCTTACATCTGGCTACTTTCAGAATTTTCTCCTGCATATTAACTTTAGTGAAGTTAATTATGATGTGCATGGGGGATGTCTTATTCTGGTTGAGTCATGCTGGGGTTCTGAAACTGTCTGCTATCTGAATTTCAGAATCTCTTGACATGTCTGGAAAATACTTTTTCATAATTTCATGAAGAAGGGCCTCTGTGCTTTGCGAAGCTACTTCATCACTTTCAAGGATTTGAATGAGGCAGATATTATTCTTCTTCGAATTATCCCAGAGCTCTCTGAGGGAATGGTCTATTTTTGCTCTTCATTTCTCGTCCTCTTTGCGAGTTTAGGAGCATTCAAAAGCTTTGTCTTCAATGTCAGAAATCCTTTCTTCTGCTTGCTCCACTCTGTTACTGAGGGATTCTACTGTGTTTCTCAGATCTTTGAGGACTTCAAATTCTTGCCTCAATGTGTCAAAATCTTTGGTGGTTTTGTCTAAATTCATTGAATTCTTGAGACAACTTTTGAATTTCTCCTCGAACTTCTAAATCCAACTTTTGAATTGTTCCTCGAATTTCTAATTCCAAATTTTCTTCCATTCTGTTTATTTTGTTTGCAATCCAAATTCTGAATTCAATTTCTGACATCTCGGCTAGCTGTTTATGAATGGGATCTTCAGTTACATCTGCCTTATCTTTCCTTTTGGAGGTTGATCTACTCTGGTTATTCATGTTACCAGAGTTTTTCCACTGATTCTGCCCCGTGATTATTTTACACCATTTGACTTTACCCCTGGAGCTTTGCTGAGGACCCATAGAGTGCTGCGGCCTAAGAAACTAGAGACCTGTTTGGTGTGGTGGGGCTAAGTGGCTCTGTCTTGTTTTCAGCTGGTCTCTGTCCGACCCTATTGAAACAGTTACTCTAGGTTGAAGTCTCAGCTGTGGAGAAATACCAGCAGTTAAGTAACCCGGCCCCCACAGGCAACAATTGGAAAAGGAAAATCAAACCTTTCTACAACCACACACCCAGAGCACCACTTGGATAGTCATTGTGAAGTTGGCTCACTTCAAAAGGTCCAAATCAATTGTCTCAGTCAGCACTTGTCTCAGGTGGAAGAGTTTAAAAGGTCTCTGGCAACTAGATTGCAGGGGTCTGCTGAGAACTCAAATATGACTTGCTCTGGTGCTCTGTGAGCTCAGGAGGACCCACTCAGCAAATAGATTACTCTGGGAAGGTTGATGCACCTCTGTTAAACCTTACCTTGCACCTCTGTCACACCCAGTCACTGATAACCCCACAGGGCTGTGACCCTGTGGCCTCCAATGAGCAGATACTCCGGGGTTTGCACCTGCCTGAATCACATGGAAATCTATGTCTCCTCAGCCAGTCCACTGCTCTCTGCCTCTATCCAGCAGGGGGAGGTGAGGCCTGACAACCTCAGGGGCTTGATGGAGGCTGGGGTAGGGGGTGTTCACTCAGTTCTAGCACCACCCCTGATTGATGTTACTGCCTGAACAGAACAACTTTGCAGAATTTGTTTCTGTCCTGGCTAAATTCCCCTACAGAAGAAAAGCTGTTTTGAGTTCACAGAACCTGTGCTTCAGGCCCTGTCTTTGGTGCTGCAGGTTTGTATTTGCAGTACCGTTAACTGTTAGTTCTAGCTCCCGCCCTCCTTTGTCTAGGTTGATGATCCCCTGAAGGCTGGGTGCATCTTAGCCTCAGTAAAGCAGTCCTCTGGGTCAGCCCCGCCCTGGGAGTCAGCCAGTACTGCATGTGCATTTTCTAGTCCCTGAGCTCCACCTAGGCCGGTACCGCCTCAGGCAAACCCTTTACTCACGGGGCCTGGGTTTCTGTCCCACATCTGTTCCACCAGTGGTTGCTACCTGAGAAGATGTCCAGCCTCCTCTGGTTGCTCAGAGAGACAGCGGGTGTGACTCCAGAATATCCAGGAGTGAGCCCTATTGTTGCCAAAAAATGGCAGCTTCTCTGTGCCTCGGGGCACTGCCACTCCTGTGTGGTTCCCTCTCAGCTGACTGTCCTCTCCTCACTCCCATGCTGCAGAATTAACACTCACCAGCTGCAGTCCAGGCCCTGTCCACATGCCTCGAGAAATTACCCAAGAATCTGGACTCCTGGGGGAGAGGCCTCCAGACCTCAGAGTGAGAGTGGAGGGGAATGCTGGGAGCTCAGATTTGCAGGTTGAGAACATATACAGTTTTATGCCTAGCAGGAGAGTGCCATGGCACCCTAGTAAGAGAAGTAAGTCCAGTTTTTAGAGGGTCTCTCCTGTGGAGTATAATGGGAGGACTTTTGAACTCTGCTCATTTGTTTATGGGGTACTCAGCCGTTCTCATGGGGGAGGGGACTCCTGTCCACTTGGTGATGGATTTTGTACCTTTTTTTTTGTATCTTTGGGGTCACAGCTCACCTCAGCAGGGTTGATATGCATTCTTCAACCTTCTCTCTTGATGCAGCTCTAATCCGCTTGATTTCTTGCTAAATTTCTGTCCTTTAACTCTCCTTCTGGACGGGAGCCTCCTTGGAAAGCTGGCTTCAGTCAGCCATCTTGTCTCCTCCTCCCCAGCACTATTTATTGAATAGGGATTCTTTTCCCCAATGTGTGCTCTTGTTTGGTTTATCAAAGATAAGGTGGCTGTAAATGTTAGTTTCATCTCCTGGTTTTCTATTCAGTTCCAAATGTCTATGTCTCTAGTTTTGTGCCAATACCATGCTGTTTTGATCACTATGGACTTGTAATATAGCTTGAAGTCTGATAGGTTGATGCCCCTGGCTTTGTTTTTATTACTAAGAATTGCCATGGCTATATGTGTTTTTTTCCTGGTTCTGTACGAAACAGAGAATTATTTGTTCCAAATCTTCAAGTATGATGTTGGTATTTTAATGGGGATTGCACTGAATCTGTAGATTGCCTTAGGAAGTATAGCCATTTAAGTATTTGTAATTCTTTCTTTACAAAATTCAGATTAAGATTCAGCAAGATGGTGGCCAAGTAATAGCTTCTTTGAACTGAGCATGATGAGTCTGGGGAGGCAAGACTCCAGGCATCTCTGTCTGGTGGGATCTGCCCATAAACATCCCTTTGAGGACACAGGGAGTCAGAGAGAGACTTCTGGGCTCCAGGAGGAGAACAAAAGCGTGGAAAACTAGCATGTGGCTGTGTGTGTTCATTTGGTCTAATTTCGCCAGCAGGTATAATTACAGCAGCAGTGAGATTGCAAACTGGAAAGGCCTTACCTGTGAGCTGCTTTGAATTTTTTGGATTTGGCACTCAGTTGAACTACCTTGGGAGAACTTGGGTAAGAGTTAAGAGGACTTTAATTGTTGTCTAGGGCCCCAGACTGAGCCACTGAGGAAGATGGAGCTAATAGTGTTTAACTGTGGGCCACATGAAGCCATTGTGGGAGAAGTGCCCCAGCATGTTCCACCCTCAGGGTTGCAGATCAAGGATGTGGCAGGAGCTAGTAATCTAGTAACTGAGCAGCCTAAAGGTGCGGACTGAGACACCTTGCAGCCTTAACCCTCAGGGGCATAATTGGGACTGGTTTTGGCATGCTGGTTAAGTGGATAGCCATTTCAGGATGATCCCACCTATGAGCACTTTCCTGGGAAAGCTTCTGCTTAGCCAAGTTTAGCAGTTTAAAGTGCCTTTTATGTGAGCTGAGGTGAGATTTAGGCTCTCCACACTGTGGGGTTTGAGGAATCAGCAGAGGCCTACAGTCTTCATCTCCTACAGGCATATCAGCATTGTGATTAACATCTCTACTCCAGAAGACCCCCTTCTGCACAGACAATACTCAGCAAGATATATATACTGTTTTGTTGTTGTTGTTGTTGTTGTTTTTTCTTTTTGGTTGTTGTTGTTTTGTTTTGTTTTTTAATTACAACTTTTTTCCTATAGATTTTTCTTTTCTTTTCTTTTTCCTTTTCTGTCTTCATTTTTCCAGTTTAAATATAATTTCCCATTGTTTCCTTTTTCAACAATTAGAAATTCATTTTTGCTAGTGTTTCTACCCTTATTATTCGGTTTCCCTCCCAATTTTATCCCATAAAGTTTTCTGCTTGGTTGTTTTGGTTTGATTTATAAAGCATTTTTGTCTTTCCTCTCTACTTGGTGGGGGTGGGGTACTGTGTCAGAACCAGCTAGCAAAGAGCTGCTGATCTCAAGGGAACCACCCAACCTGGCAGCCCAAGAGGATGGGGGTTTCTAAGGTTGGGTTAAAGTACCCTACTCTACACCCATACTTTTGTGCTCCTCTTCTTTTTGTCAGTATTCCCTTTACCCAACCCCTCTCTTTTCTCTTTTTTCTTTTCTTTTTCTTTTCTTTCTTTTTTCTCTTCTTGCTCTTCAACCTTCTCATCCTTCTGGTCCTGTACCAAAAAGTATCATTGAAACCGTACTCCAGAGGCACAGCACCTTAAAGAGCAAGAGGAAGTGAAAGGAAAATTAGAGCAAGGAATCAAATAAAAGAAATCACTCATGAGGAAGAATCAAGCACAAAATCCTGGCAACATGAAAAACCAGTCCAGAGCAAACCCCCCCCCCCCCAGCAGACTGTGAGGTAGCTACTGCAGCGGGTTCCACCTATAAAGAAATGTTAGAAATGACAGAAAGGGAATTTGTAATACAGATGATGAAAACAATGAAGGAAAATATAGAAACAATGAAGGAAACTGCTGATAAAGTGAAAAATAACCAAAAGGAAATCCAAGAACAGAATAAAATAAGAGAAGAACAATATGAAGACTATAGAAAGGATATAGCATAGCTGAAGGAACTGAAGTAGTCAATTAGGGAACTTAAAGATGTAGTAGAAAGTATCAACAACAAATTAGATCATGCAGAAGAAAGAATCTCAGAGGTAGAGGACAAAGCTCTTGAGATAACTCAGATAGTTTAAGAGGCAGAAAAGAAGAGAGAGAAAGGAAAATGTTCACTGACAGAATTATGGAACTTTATGAAGCATTCAAACATAAGAGTTATAGGTATCCCAGAAGGGGATGAAGAATGCCTCAGAGGAATGGAAGCCATACTAGAGAATATTACAAATGAAAATTTCCCAAAGATTTTGACACACTCGTTTCAGAAGGATATCGGACCCCAGGTCTCCTCAACTCTAACTGAGCTTCTCCAAGACAAATTGTGATAAACCTGTCCAAAGTCAAAACAAAAGAAAGGATTCTTCAAGCTTCCAGGACTAAGCACCAGTTGACCTACAGGGGCAAATCCATCAGCGTGACTGCAGACTTCTCTAATGAAACTTTCCACGCAAGAAGACAATGGTCATCTACCTTTCATCTACTTAAACAGAACAATTTCCAGCCAAGAATTCTATATCCTGCTGAGCTAACATTTAAAATTGATGGAGAAATCAAGTCATTTACCGATATATAAACACTGAGGAAATTCACCACAACAGGACCGGCTCTACAGGAAATACTTCAACCTGTTCTACACTCTGACCATCACAATGGACCAACAGCAAAGTAAGAACTCAGCAGCTAAAGTACAGAACCTAACTTCCACACTGATGCAAAAGATAAAACCAAGCAATGGACTCTCACAAAATAAGATGAATAGAACACTACCATACTTATAAATTATCTCAATAAATGTTAATGGCCTGAATTCATCACTGAAGAGGTATAGATTGGCTGAATGGATTAAAAAAACACTGCAAGAAACACACCTATTTTCAAAAGACAAATTAAAACTCTGAGTTAAAGGTTGGAAGTCAATTTTTTAGGCAAATGGAATTCAGAAGAAAACATGAATTGCAATCTTATTTTCAGATACATGTGGATTTAAAGCAACTAAAGTCAAAAAAGACAAAGATGTTCACTTTATATTGGTCAAGGGAAAAACACAACAAGAAGACATTTCAATTCTAAATATGTATGCACCCAATTTAAATGCTCCCAGATTCTTTAAACAGACCTTACACAGTCTGAGCTTTATGATATCTGATAATACCATAATAACAGGGGATTTTAACACTCCTCTTACAGAGCTGGACAGATTCTCTAAAGAGAAATCAAACAAAGATATAAGAGACTTAAATTAGACCCTAGAACAACTGTGCTTGATAGATGCATATAGGACACTCCATCCCAAAGATAAAGAATATACATTCTTCTCATTGCCCCATGGAACATTCTCCAAAATTGATCATATCCTAGGACACAAAACAAACCTCAACAGAATCAAAAGAATTGAAACTTTACCTTGTATCTTCTCAGACCACAAGGGACTAAAGGTGGAATTCAAGTCCAACAAAAATGTTCAACCCCACACAAAGGCATGGGAATTTAACAACCTTCTGTTGAATGACACTTGGGTGCAGGAAGAAATAAAAGAGGAAATCACTAACTTTCTTGAGCATAACAACAATGATGACACAAGCTACCAAAACCTATGGGATACTGCAAAAGCAGTTTTGAGAGGAACTTTTATCACTTTAGATGCCTACATTCAAAAAACAAGAAAGAGAGTGCATCAACAATCTCACAAGCCATCTTATGTAATTGGAAAAAGAAGAACAATCTAAGCCTAAACTCAGCAGAAGAAAAGAAATATCCAAAATTAAGTCAGAGATCAACGAAATTGAAAACAAAAGAATCATTCAGAAAATTAGTGAAACAAGGAGTAGGCACAAAAGTAGAGACATAGACATTTGGAATTTAGTAGAAAACCAGGAAACAAAACCAACATCTTACAACCACCGAATATTCAATAAACCAAACAAGAATATAACTTGGGCGAAAGACTCCCTATTCAATAAACGGTGCTGGGAGAAATGGATATCCACATATAAAAGACTGATTGATATATAAAAATTACATATTTTGAGTCAGACAAAAGCTTGATGACTAGGATCTATAGATAACTCAAATTAATCTACATTTTTGAAAAAAGTCAACAATCCCATATATCAATGGGCAAGAAATATGAATAGAACCTTCTCTAAAGAAGACAGAGGAATGGCTAATAAACATATGAAAAAATGCTCATTATCCCTAATTGTTAGAGAAATGCAAATCAAAACCACCCTGGGATACCATCTAATTCCAGTGAGAATGGCCCACACCACAAAATCTCAAAACTATACATGCTGGTGTGGATGTGGAGAGAAGGGAACACTTTTACACTGCTGGTGGGACTGCAAACTAATACAACCTTTTTGGAAGGAAGCATGGAGAATCCTCAAAGAACTCAAGCTAGACCTCCCATTTGACCCTGCCATCCCATTACTGGGCATCTACCCATAAGGAAAAAAAAAATTTTTATCATAAGGACACTTGCACTAGACTTTTTATTGCAGCTCAATTTATTTTTCCCAAAATATGGAAACAACCTAAATGCCCAACAATCCAGGAATGGATTAACAAGCTGTGGTATATGTACACCATGGAATGCTATTCAGCCATTAAAAAAAAATGGAGACTTTACATCCTTTGTATTAACCTGGATGGAAGTGGAACACATTATACTTTGTAAAGCATCATAAGAATAGAGAAGCCTATGATTTAACAATAAAACAATAAAAATAAATAAAAAATAAAAGAATAGAAAAGCCTGAATCCTATGTACTCAATTTTGATGTGAGGACAATTAAGGACACGGTGAGGGTGGGGGAAGTGAAGAGGAGAGAGAGAAAGGAAGGAGGGAGGGGATGGGGCCTTGGTGTGTGCCACACCTTTTGGGTCAAGACATGATTGTAAGAGGGGCTTTACCTAACAAATACAATTAGTGTAACCTGGTTTCTTGTACCCTCAATGAATCCTCAACAATAGTAAAAAAAATTCAGATTAATACAAGGTGACATATAATCGGGTAACATTGGTTGCATTTGTTAGGTAAAGTCCAAGTTGCAGTTGAGCCCTTCAGCCAGGAGGTGTGCCATGTACACCTACATTGTACCCCAAGTAGGTGAGAGCTTACCACACCCTGTCCCTCCTTCCCCCTTCTTGAATTTAATTGTGTTTTTCTCTTGTGAGGACATGTAGTTGTTCATCTACTTGTTTCATGTTAATATTGAGTACCTTGGACGCTTGATTTTTCATTCTTGTGATACTTTACTTAGGAGGATATTCTCCAAATTTTTCCAGGTAAATACGAAAGATAATGCAAAAGGTAAATACAAAAGTCTCCATTTTTCTTCATGGTGAATAGTATTCCATGGTATACATGTACCACAGTTTATTTATTCATTCCTGGGTTTTCAAGCACTTGAATTGTTTTCATATCTTTGTGATTGTGAATTGAGCTGCTATAAACATTTGAGTGCAAATATCCAACTATTGTTTTTCTTTAGGGCAAATACTATTACAGGATTGAGTGATCAGATGAAAAGTCTACTTTTAGCTCTTTGAATATTCTTCATACTTCTTTCCAAAAAGGTTATATTTGTTTGTAATTCCACCAACAGTATATAAGTATTCCCTTCTCTCCACACCTGTGCCATCATCCCTAGCTTTTGGACTCTATGATGTGGGCTATTGTTGCTGGGGTGAGGTGAAATTTCAAGGTGGTTTTGATTTGCATTTCTTTGATTAGGAACAATGAGCATTTTTTCATGTGTTTGTTAGCCATTCATCTCTGCCTTCTCTTTTCATGTCTCTTGCCCAATGATAAATGGGGCTGTCTGCTCTTTTCTTGCTGCTTAGTTTGAATTCTCTGTAGATTCCAATTAAGAGGCCTTTGTCAGATTTATAACATGCAAATGTCTTCTCCCATTCTGAAGGCTGTTTGCTTTAGTTGTTGTGCCTTTAGCTGTGCAAAATCTTTTTAGCTTGATCATGTCTGTTTTATTTATTTTTGTTGCTGCAATTGCGAATGGATTCATCTTCATGAAATCTTTTCCCAGGTAGATACCATCCATAGTTTCCCCCACATTTTCTTCTAAGGCTTTTATCGTTTTGAGTCTTAGATTATTTATCGATCATGAGTCAATTTTTGTAAGTTGTGAGAGGTGCAGGTCCAGTTTGAGACTTTTACATGTGGCTAGCCAGTTCTTCCAACACTATTTATTAAATAGGGATTCATTTCTTCAGTGTATGCTTTTGTTTGATTTATCAAAGATCAGATGGCAATATGCATCTGGTTTGATCTCTAGGTTCTCTGTCCTACTCCATAGATCTATGTCTCTATTTTTGTGCCAGTACCATGCTGTTTTGATCACTATAGACTTGTACTGTACCTGAAGTCTGGTAACGTGGTACCTCCAGATTTGTTTTTATTTCTGAGAATTGTTTTGGCTATTTGAGTTTCTTCTGGTTCCATGTGAAACAAAAAACTATTTTTTTCAATTTCTTCAAAGTATGACATTGGTGCTTTAATGGGAATTATATTAAATCTGTAGATCGCTTTGGGTAGTATGGACATTTTGACAATGTTGGTTCTTCCCAAACTTTGTCTGGTATTTGTAATCCTTTTGAAATAAACCTTTTGTCTTCTAATAGCCCTAATGGAGAGTATGGGAAGGGGTGTGTGTCCTTTTGAGAAGAAGAATGACTTTATATAGAATATTAAAGTTTCTGATGATTATATGAAGGAAGTAAAACCATGTTTTCTTCCCAGATAATATGTGGAGAGGAAGGAGGGATAGAAGGAGGAAGAAACACATACACACAACACACACACACACACACACACACACACACACACACACACACACACACACACACACACATCAATCCTTCTTTTGTTTGTTTGTTGAAGTTTCTTTTTTACTTTTTTTTTTTGACTTGTAGATGCCTTACCCTAATCTCCACCTTCACCTTCACATGGCATTCTCTTCCCTTGGGTCTATGTCTCTGTGTGTTCTTTACTCATTTTATGAGGACACCAGTCATTGCATTTATAGTCTACCCTAGCCCCAAATAGCCTCATCTTGACTAATTACATTGGTGAAGACTTTATCTCCAAATTTTGTCACCTCAGTAGCCCAGTACAATGTCTAATGAAAAATGGTCAAAGACCATTTCTATAGCAAATGTTACAGTGGACATCCACTTTGGGGTCAACTTTGAGTTACCACCAAATCTCATATGGATCCATACATCTAGATAGAGAAAAAAAAAATTTCTGGTCAGAAAGTAGAGCTCAAATTGCATAGCCACATGAGCAGAATGCAGAGAATAGGCCCAAACTGAAGACCTCCCTGTATTGTTTGTACACTATCACTCAAATCACACCCT
Organism: Loris lydekkerianus; assembly: GCA_963574355.1. Classification (NCBI taxonomy): domain Eukaryota; kingdom Metazoa; phylum Chordata; class Mammalia; order Primates; family Lorisidae; genus Loris; species Loris lydekkerianus. The sequence goes on along the minus strand of CAUYPK010168101.1, from coordinate 319 downwards.
TCTTACCAATCTCCAGACATTATTTTATAGAAGGAGAAGTAAGTAGAACTTGGAACTGACTCAATAATTGCTTGAAATAAAGCAGCCAAACTGTAAAAGACTGAAGAATCTTTAAGTCTCCATAGAAATGTAACTGGTTGTAGGATAATATTTAAAAATAAACATATCCTACATCAAACACACAAAGTGAATTCAGTGTGAGTTTAAAATGACTTGTTTTTCTTCCAGAGGCTTAGGAAGTCTGGACCCCCCTGGGTTACTCACAGAGATAGGCTTTTTTGGAAAATTCCTTAGGCCTTTTCTCTGAGGCAGTACACCC
>CAUYPK010168099.1:0-42941 GCA_963574355.1 Loris lydekkerianus | reverse complement strand
ACTGGGAAAATGCCAGGAAGGCTATGTTGAATATTGGGATGAAAATGTGTCAAATGGTTTATGAAGCTAGTATATGATGCCCCATGATCATATCAATGTACACAGCTATGATTTAATAAAAAAAAAAAAAAGAAAAAGAAAGTGGAGTATTAAGTCTCCAACTGTTATTATAGAACTGTCTATTTTCCTTTCAATTCTGTCAAAGTTTGCTTCATATATTTTGCTGTTCTTTCATGTTTGTATAATTGTTATACCTCCTTGATGAAACAATTCTTTTGTAAATATATGTTATTGGCAATGTAATGTCCTTTTGTGTTTCTTGTAACAGAAGAAACAGACTTTTCTTAAAGTCTATTTTTTTTCTGATATTGTATTGCCACCCAGCTTTCTTTTGTTTATATTTGGATGGAATATCTTTTTTCAACCTTTTGTTTTTCTTCTATTTCTGTCTTTGGATCTAAGTGAATCTCTCATGGACAATATATAGTTGAATCATATCTTAAAATATTTCTTCTGCCAATCTCTGCTTCTTAAGTGAAGAGTTTAATCCATTGACATTTTAAGTCATTACTGATAAGAACAGACTTATGTCTGGCATTTTGCTTTTGTTTATATGTTTTATACCTGCTTAGTTTCTCATTTATTTCATTATGCCTTCTTTTGTGTTTCTTTTAATAGTGTACTGTTTTAATGCCCTTTTCATTTCCTTTTGTGTGTATATTTTAAAGATACCTTTTAATGTTTGCCATAGAGATTACAATTATTGTTCCAAATTTACAATGCTCTATTTTACATTACTATTAATTTAGGTTTAAAAGCATATAAAACTCTGCTTTCATACAGCTCTGTCCGCCTTTATGTTGTTGTCACAAATTACATCTTTACACATTGTATGCCAAATGACATAGGCTTATAATTATTATTTAGTGCACTTATCTTGTAAGTCATGTAAGAAATGTAAAGAAGGGTTACAGATCAAAAAGACATTCTTGGTTTGGTGCCTGTAGCACAGTGCTTACGGTGCCAGCCACATACACCGAGGGTGGCGGATTCAAATCCAGCCTGGGCCAGCTAAACAACAATGACAACTGCAACAAAAAATAGCCAGGCGCAGTGGTGGGTGCCTGTAGTCCCAGCTACTTGAGAGGCTGAGGCAAGAGAATTGCTTGAGCCCAAGAATTTGAGGTTGCTGTGAGCTGTGATGCCATAGCACTCTACTGAGGGTGACATAGTGAGACTCTTTCTAAAAAAAAGACATTCTTAAAGGCCATGTGTGGTGGCTTATAGCTGTAATCCTATCACTCTGGGAGGTCGAGGCCAGTGGATTGCCTGAGCTCAGGAATTGGAGACCAGCCTGAGCTAGAGCAAGACCCCATCTCTGAAAATAGCCAGATGTTGTGGTGGGTGCCTGTAATCCTAGCTACTCAAAAGGCTGTGGCAAGAGGATTGCTTGAGTCCAAGAGTTTGAGTTTGTTGTTAGCTATGATGCCCCGGCACTCTACTGAGGGTGACAAAGTGAGACTCTTTCTCAAAAAAATAAAATAAAATAAATAAAATAAAATAAAATAAAATAAAATAAAAATAAAATAAAACAAAATATACTCTTAACTTAGTATAATACATTTAAATAAAAGAAAAGAAACCAAAAGACAATAACACTTGCTTTTATAGTTACCTATTTTCCCTTTTTATCAGAGTCTTAAACATTTTTTAATGAGGATTTGAGTTACTGTCCAGTGTCCTTTTAATTCTGTCTGAATGACTTCCATTAGTATTACTTATAGAGCAAGTCTGCTAGTCAAACCTGGGAGTGTCTTAATTTTTTCTTCTCTTTGAGGGATGGTTTCAAAAGATGTAGAGTTCCCATTACTGGACAAGTTTGTGTGTGTGTGTGTGAGTGTGTATGGTTTAAGATGTCAATTTGGCAGGGCATGGTGGCTTGCACCTGTAATCCTAGCACTCTGGGAAGCCAAGGCAGGTGAAATCAGCAATTTGAGATAAGACTGAAAAAGAGTGAGACCCCCAGCTCTAAAAATAGCTGGGTGTTGTGATGGGCACCTACCTGTAGTCCTAGCTACTTGGAAGGCTGAGGCAGGAGGATCACTTGAGCCCAAGATTTTGAGGTTGCTGTGAGCTGTGATGCCATGGCCCTCTACCCAGGACACAGACTGTGACTTTTTTTTTTTTTTTAAGAGACAGAGTCTCACTTTGTCACCCCCGGTAGAGTGCTGTGGCATCACTGCTCACAGTATCCTCCCACTCTTGGGCTTAGGCAATTCTCTTGCTTCAGCCTCCCGAGTAGCTGGGACTACAGGCATCCACCACAACCCCTTTTATTTTTGGTTGCAGTTTGGCTGGGGCTGGGTTCGAACCCACCACCTTTGGTATATGGGACCGGCGCACTACCCACTGAGCCACAGGCACTGCCCAAGACACTGTTTCAAAAAAAAAGCCAGCTCACTCCCTTTTTGCCTCTGTGATTTTCGGTGCAAAATCTGCTATTAATCTTATGTACATCATGGCAAGCCACTTCTCTCTTGTTGCTTTTAAGAGTCTCTCTTTGACTTCCAACAATTTGATTATAATGTATTTTAGTGTAGATTTCTTTTTGTTTGTGCTTTTTGGAGTTTATTGCACTTCCTGATTGTGTCAATTCATGTGTATTGTCCAGTTTTAGTAGCATTCATTCATTATTTCTTTAAATATTCTTACTGCCCCCTTTTCTCCTCTCCTTGGATGGTCAAATCCCTGTCCACATATTGTTATGCTTTGCGGTGTCTCACAGATCTCCTAGATTGTTTTTATTTTTCTTCATTCTTTTATCTTTCTGCTCCTCACACCAATATCTCAATTGTTCTACCATCAAGTTTGTTGGTATTTTTTTCTACATTTCTACCTTAAGTCTGCTATTAAAATCTTGTGAATTTTTCATTTCAGTTATTGTACATTTCAGCTCCAGAATTTGTTTGGTTCATTTAAAAAATTTCTGTCTCTTTATTGATATTTTCTATTTATTTGTATATCATTTTCCTAGTTTTTTGTTTTTGTTTTGTTTTTCGAGACAGAATTTCACTATGTACCCTCGATAGAGTGCTGTGATGTCACAGCTCACAGCAACCTCAAACTCTTGGGCCTAAGCAATTCTCTTGCCTCAGCCTCACAAGTAGCTGAGACTACAGGCACCTGCCACAGCACCTAGCTATATTTTGGTTGTGGTTGTCATTGTTATTTGGCTGCCCAGGCTGGGCTCGAACCCACCACCTTCAGCATATGTGGCTGGCACCCTAGCCACTGAGCTACAGGCGCTGAGCCATTTTCCTTGTTTTTGTCCATGGCTTTCTTTAGCTCTTTGAGCTAAAGTTGATTTAAAGTCTTCATCTAGTAATTCTAATGTCTGTGGTTCCTCAGGGAAAGTTTCTGGTGATTTCTTCTGTGAATAGGTCACACTTTGTTTTCATGCTATGCAATTTTTGTTGAAAATGGGATATTTTGAATATTATAATACTGTAAATCATATTTGTCCCCCTCCTCAGCATTTATTTCTTTTGATTTCTTCGTAGGCTGCAGTTGTTTGTTGTTTTGCAAACTTTTTTCCTAAGGTATGTATTTTTATCTCACTTTGTGGCTTTGGGAAGAATGGAAATCAGTAAGACTAATAACTACATCCTTAAGACCTATCATGGGGAGATGACTTTAGATTATCCATTTAATTTGATTCTCAAAACAAAGATTTTGTGATGAATGAACAACATTATTCCCATTTTACAGACGAGAAAACTGGAACTCAGATTGGTAAAATCTCCAGCCTAAATAAGATTCTTACACAGATAGGTCTGACTTCAAGCCCGTGTCTCTGCTATGTTACCTTTATTTTTGGAAATGTTTTAGTATGGGAGAAGCCCATTAGGTGTGAGCTGACAAAAGAACGGACAGGAGGTGGTTAATGCCAGGGACAGATGACCTCTTGGTCATAGCAGAGTATGTTTCTTATATCCTTGGTCTCCCTGTGACTGTGTTGGATGCCAGTGGAATTGAGCTCTGACTAAGAAGGGTCATTGTGCCCTTGAGTGGAAGCCTCTTCATGTAGCCTAGGTAACTGGAAGAGGCAATAAGATGTCCTGTTGACTTCACCTATGTCTATTTAATGGCTGTCTCCAGTGGATCACAACATAGAGAAAAGCCAACACTTATCATTTCTTTTTGTAATAGAGAGAAACTCAATTCTTCCCAGATTGGCCCATGGAAACCCTCCCTAGCCTTCCTCTCTATCCTCCCCTGGGAGAGAGTTTGTTGGAGCAGCTGAGATGAGCAGAGAAGTTTGCAGGAGGCTCTCTTCCCTTGGAGGTTTAATTGCTGAGACTGAGGATAGAGGTGGCAGAGGACAGATCTCTTAGGATTTGTGAGAACAAAAGCAACTTTCCTTAGTCACGGCAGAGGGGAAGGCAGCCGGTGGGAATGAAGGGTGGTAGGGAATAAGACTAATCAGCCAAGTGCGGGGCATGGCTCGGTGAGGGGCTCCTCACAGGTGAGAGGCCCCTCTTCGGGCTCAGCCTGCTCTCAGCCTGCTTTCCTTCTGGATGAGGTAGGGATGTTCTTTCTGTGCTGTATATAATTAAGGCTTTTTCTTAACTCCTACTGATTCCATCAGGGTTTTAAAATGGGATTCACTCTTCTAGGTTTTTATGTTGTTCCTTCTCTCAGAACCTATTTTCTTTTTGCTTTAACCATCTTAAGGCATTTCTTTAAAGCCTTTTCACAGCTCTCATGGAAAACTTTGGGCATTTCCTGCCTGTGGATAGGACATGCTCCAAGGGCCTCAACCAATTCCCATTTTCACAGGATAAAGGGCATTCTAGAGCAGCTCTGACCACAGGGGCCTTTCTTCCTCCCGGAAATCCCGCTTCTCTTTCCTTTTCTAGGTCTCTTCTTTCCATGTCAGGCCCATTTTCTTCAAAAAATATGGGTGCACCAGCTTCCCTGCAGTGAGAGAGACTGTTTTGCATACCTAACCTACTGACTGGAGCAGCTGCCCTGAGTGTGGTGGAGTCTGTTCACAAAGGACATACAGTGGCCGTGGAGAGCCCGTCCTCCTGGCCTCCCGGGTCCTTCCTGGAGCCCTTGGCTCTGTGGTTTCAGGTAATGCTCTTTCTCTCTGTCCTGCTCTCTGTTGTCAAATGCTGGACAAGGTTTGTTCACCCCACACGTGTTCCTGCCATTCTGTTGCTTACTATTTCTCTTGAGGTAGAGAACTATTGTGTGGTTATAGTTGGCTTCTAAAATATTGGGTTCTTTCAACAATTCTTTATTCTGTGGGTAGGAAACTAGAAAATACCTGAGGGGTTGTCTCTTTCCAACCCAGTCATTTTATAGCTGGGGAGACTGAGACCCAGAGAGGGGAATTGACTTCTCTAGGAAGGTTTTAGGAAGGTGGGCTTTATTGGGCCTTTTTGAGTCTACGGAGGGTTGAATAATGGCTGGATCACCCAGAAATGGCACACGTCTGGACCCCTCACGGTAGTGCGAGTGTTATCTGTCCTGGTGGTATCTGGTTGTCAGATTTTGTCTAAAAGATGGTGATGAAATCCACTCTGCCACATGCCACATCTACCTACATTTCTAACTCCTGGAAACAAGTTTCTGTTTGCTGCTCCCTCACCTCCCATAAATATTTTTTCTGTTTTCATGTTCTCTTTTATGCCCCTTCTTCTTGAAGGAGCACACAGTCCAGGCTCTGCTCTTATTTGGAAGCACTTGCCTTGGTGTGTGGGTTCCCTTCCCTTCTACTTTGCAGTTTTCTTTCTCTGTGAGAAAGTTGTCTTGTGGGTCTGCCTTCTTTCCTTTCTTCAACAGGGATCTGTAACAGAATTCCCAGGTGTGCATCTGCAGAAGTCTCTTAGGTATACAGCCTGGGGCTTTGGCAAGGTCTGACCTGAAGGGTTTGGGAAAATATTTGTTTTTAACCTGCTAAAGCTTTGTCAGGAGAAATTTGCATCTCAATGGGTAGCAAGGGCTTAGGTTACACTAGAAAGTGGCTTCCCTCATTAGCAAAGATTGTTAATTCATTTGATCAATTGATTAAAATTATTTATTGAAAACTAACAAATGCACCTGATAAGAGTCAGGGTAAACAGTGTTCAAGTTCTGTTTCAAGCCCCCAAATTCAGATTTTCCACACAACATGCTTTTAAAAAATATCCCCTTCCTCTTCCATTTCTCTGGCTCCTGTCTCTTTCCAGAGCTTAGTAAGTGGCTGTAGATATCACAGTAGCTGCCATGATGTACTGGACACTTATTGAGCATCAGGCACCGATGTAGGAGCTCTCACAGGTCACATCCCACCTCATTCCCACAGCGCCATATGAGGAAATATTTCCAACTCAATTATTACCCGAATTGTACCGATGACGAAACTAGGACTCCAGATGGTTGGTTAGGAATGTTGTACCCAATGCGAGTGGAATTATAGAGAAAACGCCAGCACACTGAGTTCAAATTAGGTATGCCCCCCCCCCCTTCTTTTTCAAAGTTTTTCTTTTTTTAAATTAAATCATAGCTGTGTACATTAATGCAATCATGGGGTACAATGTGCTAGTTCCACACACAATTTGAAGTATTTTCATCAAACTGGTTAACGTAGTCTTCACGGCATTTTTCTAGGTACTGTGTTAAGACATTCATACTCTACACCTAGTAAATTTCACATGTACCCTTGTAAGATGCACTGTGGGTGTGGTCCCACCAATCTCCACCCATCCTTCCTTCTCCCCTCCCACGGGGTCCTTTATTGGCTGCCCACAGAGATAGGTTCATACCTGAAAAACTCTCATTACAGAGGTAGGATTTTTTTTATAGCCTTCTTTCAGTTGGGGAGGGGATTGGAATTCCTAACACAAAGCAGTTTACAGAAGCAAAAGGCGAGGTTAGAGCTATGGGGCAAGGAGCTGGAAGCCAAATGGTGTTTTACTAGGGCCAGCATCCTGCTCTGTCTCCCCAGGGAGGTTAGATGTATGGCGCAAGGGATTGGAATTGAGCAATTACAAAGAAAACCAAATGGTGTTTTACAAGGGCCTGCATCCTGGGCTAATCTGCCCTGTCTCAACAGGATATGTTTATTTAACACTTCCCATTTCTGCAAGGCCTACATGCTCAGGGACAGGTCTTGAGAAAGTGGGTGTTGTGGGGTGAGAAAATGCAAGATGGGGTCAATCTGGCCTTCTCAGGAAGGTGCTCAGGATCATGTGGCTGGTGGCCACCTCCTGCTTGGGCCTTGTCAGCTGCTTCCTAGTACTCTCTGCCCTTTTCCAGTCTCTGTCTCTGGTGAACAGTCTCAGGCCCACTCATTTGACAGCAACCAACAATGGCCCCCATTTGCTGACTCATTTGTGTGCAAACCAAGCATGTGCCTGGTGCTTTTTCACTTATTTAATCTTCATAACCACCTAGGAGGTGATTATTCTTGTCCTAATTTTGCAGATGAAACGAAAGGCTCAGTGAACACTTGTCCAAGGTCAGAGAACTAATGATTGGTCAGAACCGTCCTCACCGCTTAGCCTGCATTCAGGACCAGGCTCCCTCACTGCTCCCCTGGGCTGCTCAGCCACGGGCCGACTTGCTTCCCCATCCACACTGCGATTTGCTCTGCCTCAAGTTCTGCCTAGAATACTCGGTTTTCTTCTGCTGTACTTTGATATTTCACTTCTCCTTCAGGGTCTGGTATAATCTTCTGGGCTCCAGGAAGTCTCTCCTGATTCTGCTGAGCAGATGAAAATTTCCTCCCTGGCACCCTATAAGGGTAAGGAGACTGCACCCAGGGTACCTGTCCTGAGTGCTACTTCTTAGGTGTGAGCACATGGGGCACATAGAGACACACTAAGGGCCTTTGTGACCCATGATCAACAACACATGGTTGCAGAATGGGGTTTCCATTCTTGAAAATGTCAACACCACCACAAGGTAAATAACTTCAGCTGTAACAGGCAGGGTCTTTTCACTTTTTAAAAGGAATGTAATAAAACTATGGGCTTTCTGTCCAGAACTATGCATATAAACACTACATTTTCATATAATTTCAGGGTTCATAGACCCCTACATTAGGAAATTTGGATGTTCTGTATTTCAATCTGGTAATACTTGGTTAATCAGCCACTAGTGAGTCCAGACACCAAATTTTGTAAGAAAGAGGAAAGAAGGTCAGTGAGGAGGAAAGTCGTGGTGAGAAGTCATAAGGTTAGGGGAACAGGAGGGCAGGGTCTGGAGAGTATGTGTCCTGGGATGGAGACCCCGCCTACTTGTTCACCCTCTCCCCACACAGCACAATGGGGATAGGAATGTTTAGTAGACATCTGCTGTATGAATGTGGGATTGGGAAGGCACTCTAGGCAGATGGGATGGTGTGAACACTGTGTCAGAGTCCTGCTGGTAGAGGCACATGGAGGGACAATGGGTAGACCCTGGTGTCCTAGGACGGAGAGGAAAGCTGGGGCTGAACGGGCAGTCTGGAGTGTCTGAATCTGCTGAGTTTGGCCTTGCACCTGAATATCCACCTGGAAGGGGCCAGGCTTTCAACATGGACATTTTATGCACCTGACATTCCAATGGGAAGGAAGGTGGGAAGGGTCAGGGAATGACTGCCTTCTCGTCCAGATTGGAGGCAGCAGCCTGTGCAATCTGGGGGCCAGAAGCAGGGCAGGAATCGCATAGAACAGCAGGGACTCAAACGCAGCCAGTGTACTGCACAGCCCTTTCCAGAAGGCTGGGAAAGGTCAGAGGCTCGGCTCTCACAGCACCTCCAGGGTCTCCCAGTCCCTGCACCTGGCTGCTGCTTCACTCGGACACCTCCCCTCCCTGCCCCTGTCCCAGCCGTGTGCCCTCTTCCTCCTCTCTCAGCGTCTTCATTCTCCTCTCTCATGAAGCTGCTCTCTCTGCCCTTCATCTCACTGTGGCTTTGTTTTATGATTTTGCATATCTCCTAGGGAAAAACATTCGCCGTATTTTAATCTTTTCCCTTTTTGATTTTTCCAACTGTCTCGCGTCTCTTTCTCTTGTCTCCTTTTCCTCAATGGTTTTCCATTACTCCTTTTCTCTCTCCTCTCCTTCCCTTGCCTATTGTTAATGTTTCTCTTCATTCCTCTACTTTTAAATATGTAATTAAAAAAAACGAAAACCTTTTTATTTTTATTTTTTCGAGACGTGTTCTTTCTCTGTCATCTAAGCTGGATGCAGTGGCAGGATCATAGTTCACTGCATCCTTTAACTCCTGAGCTTGAGTCATCCTCCCGCCTCAGCCTCCCAAAGTTTATAGGCAGGAGCCACCACGCCTGGCCTCCTCTCCTTTCCAATCCCTTCTCTCTCTTCCTCTCACTTACACCTGCCCTGTTCCTCAGTGAGGGTCGGATTCTTGATGAGCTCCTAGGTGCTCGACATAGGGATCCCTTAGTCACACCCCAGAGGTGACATTGAGAATGTGTCCCATCAATGTTACTTTTCTCTAAAAAATATGAATTTCTTGCTTCTTCTTTTTTTAAAAAATATTCCCTAATTGTTAATTATTTTGTGTGTTTAAAACATGTTGTGATACAAAGCAAGCTTTAAGAGAAAAGATCATCCAGACGTATCATGACAATCTTCACTTAAAATCAAGGAATACTTACTCCTTGTCAAAAATTGAAACATTACACCTCAAGCCAGAATCTCTCTTTGACTTACCTAACCCTAACCTCTCCAGAGGGGGCCACTGTTACCATACTCTGTATCCTTTGGCACTTTTTATGTACTTACTTCTTATAGTTTTGTCTGCCCACCTTTGATGTGACCAAGCTCTACCTGAAGGCTAAAAAGCTATATCAGTTTTAATTTGAATTTCTCTATTTATTAGTGACACGAAGCAATCTTTATGTTTATTTGAATTTTCTTTTCTGAGCATTGCTACTTATTTTATCTTTCTTTTTTCTTTTTTCTTATCGATCTGTGGGTATTTTTTACATTTTTAGACATAAATAGGTTTTCCAGTATATATGTATTTTGTAATACATATTACATATGTATGGTAAGTATTTAAGATTAAATGTAACATACAATACATATTTTATGCATCCTTTATGCCTTATTTCAGACCATTCCTACAGTAAGGCCATAACACATTCTCCTGTTTCTCTATTTAGTTCTTTAATCTGCCAGGAATTTATTTTGTGTGTGGGATGAGGCAGGGACTTTTCCCCCCTGAAACAAGCAGGCAACTGTCCCAAGCCATTTATTGAATAGCTTTTCTTTTCTCACCAATGTTGAATTCTATTGTTTAAATGAGATCATAAATTTTCTGGACTAATTCTGTTCTATTGGTCCATTTGCTTATTGCTTTATCAATAACAGGCTCTTCTAATGAATGTATCTTTATTAAATAAAGTTATTTTTAATAACTGTTAAGTCCAAGCCCTTTTTGGCAAATTGTTTACAAATACTTCTGATGCACCTACAATGTGCAGTGTGCAGTGGGCTCTTGCTTGTGAATTTCCACGCAAACCCCATGGGGATCACTTCAACATTGCAAGTACTTACGATAATCAGGCTATCGTCTCAGAAAGATGAAAATTCTAAAGGCAGAAAAATACATGCCACAAAGATTCTTTTCTACCCCAGATCTCAGCAATCTCTTTTCATTCTTTCTAGTGAGGCAGGATTGCTAGCTGCTTGTGTTTCATTCCAGAAATTTTGTTTATGGATATATGAATATATGTATATACACACTTTTTAAAAACAAATATATATATAAAATGTAATAGTGCATGAAATCACCTAAGTTATATGTTGTTGTATAATTTATCATTATGTAACTTATAAAATAATTTACGTAATAATATGTAACACACAATTGGGATATACAGGTATATGGTATAGCATATAAATGTATGCATGTATGTGAACATACGTGCACACACATATGTAGTATATATGCAGTTATGCTATACACACTCTTTTGTATCTCACCTTTTTCACTGAAAAATATAATTTGGAGAGAATTTTACACAGTATATTCCTTCATTATTCATTCAGCCTTTTCTCTGTTGGTAAATATTTAGGTTGTTTGCAATCTTTTTTCTACTATAAATGAATCTACACTAGATCATCTTGTCTATAAATCATTTCACATATGTGCAAATAAATATGTGAAATGAGTTCCTCAAAGTGTAGAGGAATCCATCTATACTAGTATAATAGAACTGCACAAAGGCATCTTTTGTGTTTAAAAGAGCTCTTTGTCCTCTAAATGCTCTTTTTTCTATAGCATCTTTTTCTTGTTTCATGTTTATAATATCTTCTTTATCTCATTCATGTTGATGATACATTTTAAAAAACGTTTTTGTTTTCCTGAAGATCCCTTTTCTTTCTTCTTCTTTTTTTTTTTTTTTATCACATTGCTTCGTTGGTTTTCCTTTCCTTCTTTGAGTATGGAAACTTACTTTGGATATCTGCTGACCCGCAGTTATCTGTTCTTTTTTTTTTTTTTTTTTTTTTTTGAGACAGAGTCTCACTTTGTTGCCCTCAGTAGAGTGCTGTCCTGTCATAGCTCACAGCAACCTCCAACTTTTGGGTTCAAGTGATTCTCTTGCCTCAGCCTCCCAAGTAGCTGGGACTACAGATGCCTGTCATAACGCTATTTTTAGAGCCGAGGTCTAGCTCTGGTTCAGGCTGGTTTCAAACTCATGAGTTCAGGCGATCCACCAGCCTCAGCCTCCCAGAGAGCTAGGATTGGAGGTGCGCCACCTGGCGGGCCTCTCCTTCCCACTTGTTTCTTTCGTCTTGATATCTCAAAAAGCGTTTCTTGTTGCCTCCACAATCTGATGACACTCTTCGGAGGAGGCCCATAGTGTCTCCAGGCAGCTTCACTGCTATGCTCTTTAGCATATTCAGTAACTGTTAGCTTAAAGCTTGCAGTGTATGATAATTGTTTCCACATTTTCCAAGTGACTTTACAATAATTTTTAAAGAAATATTATCTAGCTCCATAGCTCTGGCCTACAGTGTATGAAGAAAAATACGTTGGTCTTCATTGACCTAAAATGCAAGTTCATGGTTAAGTCCAACAGAACCAATTACCACATTTTAGAATATTATTTTGCATACAGATATCTTTATTGCTTTCTAGAGTCACACTTTTAATGCATAAGCATAAATAAAAGAATTAAAAACATTTACACAGATATGGAATTAGTTCTACCCATGTGTAATGTGCATTCTTACTTTTCCCTCAAAAAATTGGGGGAGGGGAAATGGGGGGGAAAGGTGCGCATTATACACCACAAACTCTGGGTAACATTCAAAAAGGATGACTCGGCGCCTGTGGCTAAAAGGAGCAGGACGCAGGCCCCATATGCCGGAGGTGGCGGGTTCAAACCCAGCCCCGACCAAAATAGCAAAAAAACAAAACAAAAAAAAAGGATGACTTGGGGTGGGGCAAGTTGCAACGTCCTCAACACCCGGCATTAAACGTCCACCTTCTGCTTCCAGACCACAGCCCTCCGCACCCCGTTCCCGGTAGGCACATGGCCTGGGCAGGGAACCAGACGCTCATTTCCCACTTCGCGCTCCTGGGGCTCTTCGCCCACTCGCCGCCGCACCTGCTCGTCTTCTCCAGCCTCATGGTCATGTTCGCGGCGGCGCTTTGCGGCAACGGGCTGCTGCTACTGCTCATCAGCGTGGACGCGCGCCTGCGCAGCCCCATGTACTTCTTCCTCGGCTGGCTGTCGCTCACCGACCTCCTGCTCGCCTGCACCGTGACGCCGCGCATGGCCGCCGACGTCCTCCGCGGAGGGGGCGCCATATCCTTCACGGGCTGCGGGCTCCAGATCCTCTTCTTCCTGACGCTGCTGGGGGACGAGTGCTTCCTGCTGGCCTTCATGGCCTACGACCGCTACGTGGCCGTCAGCGCCCCCTTGCGGTACTCGGTGGTCATGAGCCGCCGCGTTTGCTGGCTCATGGTTGCAGGGTCCTGGCTCTTCGGCCTGGTGGATGGGCTGATCCAGGCCATCTTCACCCTCCTCTTCCCCTACTGCGGCCCGCAGGAGATCGACCACTTCTTCTGTGAGGTCCCCGCTGTGCTCAAGTTGGCCTGCGCAGACACATCGCTCTATGAAACCATGATTTACGTGTGCTGTGTCCTAATGCTGCTGCTGCCCTTCGCTGCCATCTCCGCCTCCTACCTGCGCATCCTGGCCGCCGTGCTGCGCATGCGCTCGGCACAGGGTCGACAGAAGGCCTTTGCCACCTGCTCCTCGCATATGGTAGTGGTCTCTCTTTTCTATGGCGCTGCCATGGTCACCTACATGCGGCCCCAGGCCTACCACTCTGCCCAGCAGGACAAGGTGGTCTCGGCCTTCTACACCATGGTCACCCCCATGCTCAACCCTCTCATCTATAGTCTGAGGAACAAGGAAGTGGCGGGAGCTCTGAGGAAGCTCCTGAGCAGGCGTCCCTGTGGCAGAGGATGGGGCTAGGCCTGAGCCAGTGCCTGAATATATATGGGCCCTGCAGTCTGGGAACCCAGATCAGTCAACCCTAGTTTGGAGGAGAAACAAATGAGCCCTACCGAAAATAATAAAAGGTCTCAAGTCACATTGGCACCTCAGTTTATTCATCATGTCCATGCAGAGTGTGGGCTATGCAGAAAGGAGGCTGGGCCTACAGGGTTGCAAGGAGCCTTCATCATACAGCTGTAGGGACAGTCGTGGGTGACAGCTCTCTCTGGGAATTGCCCATGTGTGGGGAGAGCCATCTTGCTCAGGGCTATCCCCTTTTCTTGTAGGGAAAATGGAGACCCTTGAATCTCAGGACTAATTGATGAAGTGTATAAAGGCCTAGCTGCCTTGCCTCAGTTTGACCCTGAGGGCCATCCTAGCTTCCAGAATTCTCCTTAGGCTCATCTGAGACATCATAAGCAGCTTCTCCCTGTGTCTAATTTTGATTCAGCTTCTCCATCACCACCAAAGGTTTCGATTGTGAGAGCACTTTCCAAAAATCTCCTGCAAAGAAAGCATGTCTCAAAAAAAAAAAAAAAAAAAAAGAAAGAAAGAAAGAAGGAAGGAAAGAAAGAAAGGAAGAAAGAAAGCCTGTCTTGATCTACTTCCAGAAAACTTAACCTGGGACACAGAGAAATTCAGGAATGATGCTAAATTGGAGCTTGCTACATATGGCCACCTATGTGCATTCAATTTTTGGTATTAGCACACCACACAAAGAGCTCCATCGGTTTGTTGTCAGGGACAGATCAGAAATGGCACCATGAAAGACATCTACAAAAGGCTCAAGACAAGATTGCAAATGTAGATGCAGGTCCAGAGAGGAGGTGTCAGTGAGAGGCTGTTGGGTGTAGACATACACTCCTCAACTAAAGCTTTGATGTTGAGAAGGAGATTCGGTAAAAGTTGGCTCTACAGCTCTCTCACCTTTTTCCTTCATGGGGTGAACTCACTTCCACCTCTCTTTGGAAGTGCTCTAAACTGTCTCTTTGTTATACTGAAAAAAAAAAGTTGGCTATAGGCTGGGGGAACAACCATGAATGCGCCTCCCAGAGGGGTTCCGGGCAGAGCAAAGGAGAAGAGGGAGAGTGTGCAGGACAGGATGCCAAACAGCAGAGGAAAGCCTCACACTATGTGCCTAACCTCTTCCTGATGTCCCTGCAATGGAATCTCCAACCTCCACCTCTGTGAGGACTCCAAAGGCAGCTCTGGGAAACCTACTTTTAGAGTTCAGAGAGCTTTGTGTTCTGAAAGCTTTGTGGCGCTGTGACGTTTATCTGTCTTTCTTCTGAACCTTGGCCAGGATGACAAGTACTGAGAGGAGAAGAGAGCTGATCAGAAAGGTGGTCTTGCAGTTGAAGGAGTGTTGTGCTTGAGCTCTTGTACAGCCCTCCTGCCCTGTAGCTCAGCTGTGGAGCAGGGGAGCTGGTGGTTTCTTTAACAGAGGAAGGAACATAGGGAAGGAGTTAGGTGGGATCCAGCAAAAACCTTTCCACTACTCCTGACTTTTCTATATTTCCACTTGAGGAAGCTAAAAAACAAAATAACAAGATGGACCAAGATAAAACTTTGATAGGATTATTCATTCTTAGCACAATCTGAAGTGTGAGGATAATCTGATAATTTTCTCTTATAGGAAGATCTGACAATTAAGTTTGTGAACTTGCCACCAGGTGCTAACATTGGCAGCTCTGTAAAAAAAACCAACTCAGGCTTCATAACCTTGGTCTATCAGTGTCTCATAGCTGTGTTTGTGTCACCGTATGGCGATGTCTTGCTGAGTAGTGTTCATTATTGTTGTTGCACATTTTTGTCTGCAATCATGAGAATGTGGGAGGTTGAGTTAGAGCAACAACAACAAAAATCCCCCCTTAAATTTCTTGCTAAACCTGTCAAGAGTGGAAGTGAAATCAGGGACATGTTAGTTCAAGTTTATAAGGATAATGCCATGAAGAAAATGGCAATGTACTAACCCCCATGGGAATAGCTCACCTCACAAAGTCCCAAAGCTGCAGATGCAAACAGCTATACACTGTTGGTGGTGGTATAAACTAGCACTGCCTTTTTGGAAAGAAGTATGGCGAATCCTCAAAGAGCTAAAAGCAGACCATGCATTTGATCCTGAAACCTCATTACTAGGTTGCTTTCCTAGTAGTTACTTTCCAGAAGAAAAAAACATCATTTTATCATAAGGACATTTGCACATGGATGTTTTAAAGCAGCTGAATTCACAATCATAAAGATGAGGAAACAACCCAAGTGCCCATCAACCCATAGATAGATTAATAAACTGGCATATACATACTAGGGGATGCTTTTCAGACATAAAAAGATAAAGACTTTACATCTTTTGTATTTACTTGGATGGAGTTGAAGAATATTCTTAGTAAAGTATCTCAAGAATGAAAAAGCAAGCACCCCATGTTCTCAGTACTAATTGAAACTAGCAGACAAATAACTGTAGCCCCACATAAGAGAAAAACAGAATTAAATTCAAAAAGAGGGGAAGGAACAAAAGTGAAGGGGAAAGGGGACGAGGTAAACTCCCACCTAACAGGTGCAATGTAGGGGTATACGACACATCTCCTGGGTGAAGAACTCAACTACAACTGGTACGCCACCTAATAAATGCACACAATGTAACCTAATTGTATGTACCCTTGTATTAATCTGAAATTAAAAAAAAGACAAGAAAAAGAAAATGGCAGGTGTCACTGATGAAGAGAGGCTAGAACAGCCAGGAATGAGCAGAACTGATCAAAACATTGCAAAACTTCATTGAAATGTGCATCACAATTGTTAGTTGACTGTGAGAAGCATAGCCAACCAAGTAAACATTGATAGAGAAATGGGAAAATCTTGACTAAAAGTCTTGGCCAACAGCTCATGGCTCTTACATCATGACAATGCACCAGCTTACACAGCCCTGTCTGTGAGGAAGTTTTTAGCCAGCAAACAAATAACTGTATTGGGACCTCCCCACCCCCCTTCACCTGACCTTGACCCCAGTGACTTTTTTTCTTTCCCTGAAAATAAAGGAAATATTGAAAGGAAGACATTTTGATGACATTTGGGACATTAAGTGTAAAATGACAACAACTTTGAGAGCCATCCCAGAAAAAGAGTTCCCAAATTGCTTTGAAGGGTGGACTAGGTGCTGGCTTTGGTGCACAGCTTCCCAGGAGGAGTTCTTTGGGGGTGACCGTGGTGATATTCAGCAATGAGGTATGCAGCATGGTTTCTAGGTCCAGTTCATGAACTTAATTGTCAGACCTCATATTTGACAGAGGCAAATTTTATGGGTATGACCTTCATATCAAGCTTATATACATTACAATTGTCCTCCCTGATTAAGGGGGATACATTCCAAGACCCTCACTGGATGCCTGAAACTGCGGAGAGTATTGACCCTGATATCAATACCCTATATTCTTCCTATACTTACATACTTAATGATAAATGTTCACCTTTTCACTTAAAGGAGGCACTTTATGGCTTTTCTTTGGTAGATTTGAATTGCCAGCATCACTACTTTTGCACTTGAGGGTCATTATTTATTTATTTTTTTAGAGACAGAGTTTCACTTTGTTGCCCTCGGTAGAGTGCTGTGGCGTCACAGATCACAGCAACCTCCAGCTCTTGGGCTTAGGCGATTCTCTTGCCTCAGCCTCCCAAGTAGCTAGGACCACAGGTGCCTGCCACAATGGCCAGCTATGTTTTTATTGCAATTTGGTAGGGGCCGGGTTTGAACCTGCCACCCTCAGTATATGGGGCTGGTGCCCCACCCACTAAACCATAGGCGCCGCCCACTTTAGGGTCATTATTATAACATAAGAGTTACTTGAACACAAGTACTGTGATACTGTGACAATTGATCTGATAACTGAGACAGCGTTCTGGTGACTAGCAGGGAGGGAGCAGAGACAGCATGGTGCCCTGATGCCCTGGACAAAAGACTGACAAACGCACACAGTTTAAAACTTAAGACTTTTCCGTTTAATATTTTTAGACTGTGGCTGACTGCGGGTAACTGAAGCAGCAGAAAGCCAAACGGTGATTAAGGGAGGCTACTTGCATCTTCTTAGCTGTTTTTTAGAGCATTAGTGGGTGCATCTATGAAGCTAGGATTATGAGGTACAGGAAGATGTAACGTGGAGGGGACATAGGCTACAGGATCCCTAAGTGTGTGTACAGTAGGTTCCCAGGGGGTTTGGAGAGGGCTGTGATTCAGGCTGGTCAGCACTACACAGTTCCAGGTTCACCCTGCACTTGAAAATCCAAGAGATTTTTGCTTAAGAAACTATCAAAATGGGCCTGTCTGTGCTGGTGTCTCTTTCATCACTCAACACTGCATTTGGAATGGCCCTCTCATAGTTAATTAGAAAGTGGCCCCCTTAGATACTTCTCTGCAGTCACATCCTACAGAGAAGACTGATACACAAGAGTGGTGCTTCTGCAAGACTGTGACATTAAGGTTTGTGTTTTGCATAGAAAACCACATTTAATTGTGAATATATTTAGATATTTCTCAGCCCTGTGTCAAAAAGGTTCTTTCCATTGTGGCTTCAGTGATGTGGAGGAGGCACTGGGGGAAGCTGAGTTCCTTCTCTTTGCACCTCTCACTGTCCTGAATGTCTCTGGGCCACAGCCAACCTACACAGAGAGGAATCCAGGGAGATACTCAGGGGATGGTGCAACAGGTCTCGATGTTTGGCCCTGGTAGAGAGGGAAGAGGACAAACGCCCAGAGTGGGAGTGAAGTGGATGAGGACTTTTTAAAAGACAAGGGCATCTGACTTTAGGTCAGGATGGTACAACACGCTCATACATCATAATCCTCTCCCCTCAAAACATATGGAAACAATGGCTAATATATAAACAGAGAAAGCCAGGAAGACACAGGTTTCAAATATAAGACCAGAAAAATTGTGGGATAGAGACAGCAGAGAATGTGAAACAATGAGCATGGCGGGAACCCTGATCACTGGGCTTGTGGAGGCCTGGGGCTGGCCATGTCCAGATCGGGCAAAGGTTTGGTTCCTGCTGATAGGGTAGGAGGGGGTAGGAGGCTGAGTGGAGGAGCTTCACACCTGAACCCTCAAAAGAAACTAAACAGCTGCTGCCAAGTGCCACGGGAGCCCACCTGCCTGGTGAGCTGCAGGCCTAGGGAGGTGTGACTAGTCACTTGGCTCTGCCCTGGTGCCAGTGTCATGTGGGCAGCAAATCAATTCTCACTTTTAATCTTCCTTCAGGATGTGGCACCCAAAGGGCTGGAAAGAAGGGGCCACAAACCACTGAGCTGAGCATGGGGGTGGGCACACATTTTTGTAGGAGGACATGTGCGAAAGAGACGAAAAATGCTGACAATAAAATGAAAAATTCAGGGCGGCACCTGAGGCTCAAAGGAGTAGGGCGCTGGCCCCATATACTAGAGGTGGTGGGTTCAAACCTGGCTCCGACCAAAAACTGCAAAAAAATAAAAAATAAAAAAAAAATTCAAATCTATCCTTCAAAAGGAGCCTGAAAACATAAAATAATCTAAAACATAAGCCAAATCAACACTCAGGAGTAGAGTTCATTCAAGATGAAATTAATTTTGTAGAAAAGTGGGACAAAGAATTCAAAATTGTGTGGAGAGGCGAGTGAAAGTCTATCTCCTAATAAAATAGAATACAACGCCATGAAGCTAAACTAATCAGAAATGAGCCACGAATGATGACGATGAAAAGGAAACAGTGAAAATATTTGAGGTAGAATTGGTGAATTAAATTTAAAAAATGCAGGAGTTAGGATAAACTCTAGGTTGGAGCCAGTTAATTGAAAGTCGGCACCAAACACTTAGAATGAGGCGTAAGGAAGCACAGATTAGAAAAGTATGAAGAGAAGATTAAGAAGCCTGAAGTGTAGCTCCAGAGGCTTTATTAGAATGCTACACATTCTAGCAGGAGGGATGGAGGGAGTGTTAGAGAAGGGAAAGAGAAAGGGAACTTCCTGAAAACCACGGAAAGACCCAAGTTCCCAGAATGAAAATGCTCCTTGAATTCCAAGTAGCATAATAAAAATAAAGCCATACTCAGATACACTGGAGTGAGACTGCAGACATCAGAGGAAAAGAAATGCACTTTAAAACTTCCAGAAAAAGGCTCAGCACCTGTGGCTCAAGAGGCTAAGGCACCAGCCACATACACCTGAGCTGGCAGGTTGAAATCCAGCCCAGGCCTGTCAAACAACAATGACGGCTGAGACCAAAAAATAACCCGGCGTTGTGGCAGGTGCCTGTGGTCCCAGCTAACGGGGAGGCAGAGGCAGGAGAATTGCTTGAGCCCAGGAGTTGAAGGTTGCTGTGAGCTGTGATGCTACAACACTCTACCCAGGGTGACGGCTTGAGGTTCTGTCTCGGGTGGGGGTGGGGGTGGGAGGAACTTCCAGAAAAAGGAAGTGAGGTTGACAATAAATGACTGGAAACTTCTTCAGATTCCTCTTTTTGAGAATCAAGATCAAAACAGTGGATGTATCCACAGAGCGCTGCAGGCAAAATGTGTGCTTGACGTTTTAATTTAGTTACACTGTCATTAAGCAAGAAAAAATAGACATTTCAGAAAAATGAAGCTATAGATGGTGTTTTCCACCCATAGGCTCCCACTGAAACAACTACTGAAGGATGCAGTCCAGCAAGAAGGAAATGGAACATGGGGAGAAAGTTACAAGAAACCAGAAGGGCGCAGTTATTGATAAAATAGATCTGAATGTGTAATTAGCCATTGATTGTTATAGTGCGACAACAGAATACTTTTTGTGTGTTTAAAGAAAGGGCAATACTCAATCATGAAACAGCAACAGCAACATCTGGCATGGTCAGGAAGAAGACAAAGTGCTGACGGAACTTCAGAGTTGCGGGAGATGCTCTTGGTGCCCCACGTAGGTTCTGAGCACTCACTGTTGTGATGTGTCACTTACTCCAGACTCCCAGCCTCTGCCTGGGTGCTTTCTCTGACTGAGACTAGGCTCAGCCTCCTGCAGGTAAAGCCAGCGGTGCTGAGGAGATGGAATTCCTGAAAGCAGCCTTCCCCTCATCACAGCTGGTGCACACATTGCCCAGCTTCCTTGTCCCTTGGGTGGGTCCTTGGACAACTTGGAGGCATGCTCTGACTTTCCCAGAGTTCTTCACAGGTAGTGAGCCCCACTTGTCCATAGAGGTGACCCCATATCTGCCTCTTCCCTTCTTCTCTAACTTGCCCCCTTTTCTCCAGCTGACTTATGGTATCACCTCCCACATACTCTGCTTGCCTAAAATCCCAGTCTCAAGTATGCCCTAAGATAAATGGTGATGCCTGGTGTTTATTTAGTCAATTAGGGCTGCTGTAATGTTAGCGCTTTGGGAGGCTGAGGTGCGTGGATCACTTGAACTCAGGAGTAAGACCAGCCTGAATAAGAGTGAAACCCCATCTCTAAAAAAATAGCTGGGCAATAAGGCAGGTGCCTGTAGTCCCAGCTACTTGGGAGGCTGAGGCAGGAGAATTACTTAAGCCCAATAGTCTGAGGTTTCTGTGAGTTGTGATGCCACAGCACTCTACCCAGGGTGACAGCTTGAGCCTCTGTCTCAAAAATAAATAAACAAATAAATAAAAATATTTAAATGGTATAATTTACATCTAAACATGAACATTTAGGCTTGGCGCCCATAGATTAGTGGGTAGGGTTCCAGCCACATACACTGAGGCTGGTGGGTTTGAGCCTGGCCTGGATTTGCTAAACAACAATGACAACTGCAACCAAAAATAGCTGGGCATTGTGGCAGGCACCTGTAGTCCCAGCTACTAGGGAGGCTGAGGCAAGAGAATCACTTAAGCCCAAGAGTTTGAGGTTGCTGTGAGCTGTGATGCCACGGCATTCTACCAAGGGTGACATAGTGAAAGTCTGTCTCAAAAAAAACAAACAAAAAAAACACAAAAAAACAAAAAACCCAAAACATGAACATTTAATCTTAAGTTTATAGCTTTAATAAATGTTTTGTTAAAATAAACTTTAAACAAATGTATATACCATAACCCAAATAAAGAAAACACCATCAGCTCTCATGCCTGTTTCCAGAAATCTCCCCAGTCCCACACCAGAGGCAGCTGCTGTGTTGCTGGAAGTTGGAAGGACGTTGGATGTGTAGCTCAGCCATGCCATTAACTGCCCTAATTTGAAAACCTTGCTGTTACCATTGTTGTCATCAGAACTTAATTTTGCCTACTCTTGAGCTACACTTAGCTGGAGTATATTGTGTGTACTACTTTGTTGTGGTTTCTTTTACCCAACACAACATTTCTGAGATTCATCCATTCTACTCTGTGAATCTTTGCTGCTGTTGAGTAATATTCTATTGTGTGAATGTGCTCAGGCATGTTTACTCATTTCCCTGTTGGTGGACACTGAGATGCTTACAGTTGTTATGTATGATGAATAAAGCTGCTAGGACTCCTCTTTATTTCTTTATTTTTTGCCAGGACTGGGTTTGAACCCGCCACCTCCAGTATACGGGGATGGCGCCCTACTCCTTTGAGCCACAGACGCCACCCTGGGATGTTCTTGTGTACGGCTTTTTGTGACACACACATTCAGTAATCTTCAATACATACATTACCTAGGAGTAGAATTTCTGTGTTGCAGAAATCAGGAAATGCCAAACTCCCTTTCACAGTGGCTTTCCTACTGGACATTCTCAGCACTGATCTTCAAGAGTCGTAGTTGCTCCAGGGTCTTGCTAATATGTGGTATTGTCAGCCATCTTAATTTTAGCCTCTGTACTGTATTTTGCATCTTCCTCCCTCCTTCCTTTCTTCATTTTTTTCCATTTTATTGGCATTCTGGAGAAGTTCATTTAGGCAGAGCGGGGGTAAAAGGGCCTTGCACCCATAAGGAGGTAGTGAGTGTGGCTTGTTCCAGCCATGCAGAACCCAGGGGGGCGATGGGAACTTCATCTGGCAACCAGTGTGGCCTAAATCCCCCACCATAAACCATATTGTAAACATAGAATATCTGATTTAGACCAAAACCTCCAGCTAAACAAAGACACTCTTATCCGGCAGCACATTGCAGAGGCTGCACCTCCCACACCTCGTTATTGGATCGAGTGGGCCAGATGTGATGTCTGGTGCCCTTGTATCTATCTTCAGAAGGGTGGAGCAGGCAGGATTTTACCCATATCTGGGCATTCAAAAAACCTAGGGAATGCCTTCCCTGTGGCCTGGAATATCTTGCTCTGCACAGCAATTTTCTGGGGGCCTCAACTGGGAGCTGACTGGAGGGTGAGCAGGCTCCGGTTCCGGCAGGCACGGCCACAAATTCACTTCAGGTGGCATGGCTACAGCCCCCAAAGAAAATGAGATCCTCCTGCTGTTTCTACCTGTGTTTAAACTGCTGCTGCAAGAATCAGGGATTCCTGGGTTTAGGTGCAAGTACATTTTTGCATGTTCTTGAAGCTGTTTTTTATATACCTATCAGTTATCTGAATGTCCTCTTTCTTTTATAGCTGTAAGGCATACAATAAACTGCATAATTTGATAAGTTTTGACTTAGGTATATACCTAGTACTCATGAAACCTTCAACCTAACATGTATCTCTAGAACGACTTAAAAACTGCTCTCATTTTCTGTTTTCTGGAAGCTGTTGTGTAGAATTAGTGTTACCCTTTAATAAAATTTGGCAGATTTATCCATAGACACTGTGTATACCTGGGGATTTCTTTTTGGGTGGGTTTTAAATTGTGAATTATTATTATTATCATTAACTTTAGAGATAGGTTCTTGCTCTGTTACCTGTGATGGAGGGTAGTGGTGCAACCCTGCTCTCCAGAGGTCAAGAGATCCTCCAGCCTTAGCCTCCCAAGTGGCTGGACTACAGGCATGAGGTGCCACTCCTGGCTATTTTTTTTTTTTTTTTTTTTTAAGAGATGTGGTCTTGCTGTGCTGCCCAGGCTGGTCTCAAACTACTGGACTCAACCGATCCTTCCACTTCTGTCTCCCAAAGTTATGAGCCATGGTGCTTAGACCCCCATTAATTAATTTCTTTAATAGCTATAATGTTTTTGAAATTATCTATGTAATAGATACTGGGTGCTTTGTGGTTACTTTTACTTTTCTTTCTTTTCTTTTTTTTTCTGAGATACAGCGTCACTATGTCACCCTCGGTAGAGTGCAGTGGCATCACAACTCACAGCAATCTCCAACTCTTGGGCTTAAGTGATTCTCTTGCCTCAGCCTCCCAAGTAGCTGGGACTACAGGCACCTGCCACACGCCCTGTTATTTTTTTTTTTCTTTTTGTTGTTGTTGTTGCAGTTGTCATTGTTGTTTAGCTGGCCCAGGCTTGGTTCAACTCTGCCAATCTCGGTGTACGTGGCCAGTGCCGTAACCTCTGTGCTATAGGTGCTGAGCTGGTTGATTTTGCTTTTCAAGGAATCAGTTTATTTCCTTTGTCAAATGTATGTGTGTAGAGTTGTTCATATATTGATTAATATTCTCTTGATATCTGCAGGGTGTGTAATGTAGAGCTTTGACATTTGTAATTTGTGTCTTCTTTTGCTTTTGTTGTCTGGTACAGATTTGTCAGCTTTGTTGATTTTATTGAAAAACCAACTTTTAGTGCCTTTGGCTTACTCTATGGTTTCTCTGCTTTAAATTTCCTTGATTTTTACTCTTTATTACTTTTTTTCCCCTTGCTTTCGGTTTATTTATTTTTTCTTCTGTTTCTAGGATATTGGGGTGGGAGCTTAGATTGCTGATAAGAAGCTTTAACTCTTCTCCAGTGAATGCATTTAATGACAAATTTATCTCTCAGCATTGTTTTAGCTGTGTACCCCCAATTTTTACAGCTTATCATTTTTATTCTTATCAGTATATTCTGTGAATATACTTGGACCTATGAATTATTTAGAAGTGTGCTGTTCAGTTTCAAAGTGTTTGCAGATATTCCTCTGGTCTTTTTTAATTATTGGTTCCCAGTTTAAATCTATGTGATCAGAGAATGTACTCTATGTGATTTCACTTTTAAATTATTTGAGGTTTTCTCATAGCCTAGGACATGGACTGTCTTGGTATAAACTTTGGGTATTTGAAAAGAATGTGAATTCTATCATTGTTAGGGGAGGTGTTCTATAAATATCAATTAGATCCTGTTCATCGATAAAGACAAAGAATGAGAATTTGACCTTCTCTGCCTCCATTTGGATGCCCTTTATTTCATTCTCTTGCCTGATTGCAGTGGCTAGAACTTATAACTATGTTGAATAGTAGTGGTGATGGAGGAAAACCTTGTGTGATTTCAGTTCTAAGTGGGAAAGCTTTCAGTTTTACTCCATTCAGTATAATATAAGCTGTGGGTCTGTATATAGATGGCTTCAATCAGATTTAGAAATGTGGTACCTATGCCTATATTCTTAAGTGCTGTAATTAGAAAAGGATGCTGAATTTTATCTAATGCTTTTTTTTTCTGCATCTATTGAGAGGATCATATGGTCTTTGTTTTTGCCTCTGTTGATATGGTGAATTACATTTATAGACTTGTGTATGTTAAGCCAGCCTTGTATTCCTGGGATGAAACCTACTTGATTGTGATGTATAATTTTTTTAATGTGTAGCTGTAATGTATTGGCTAGGATTTTGTTGAGAATTTTTGCATCTATATTCATTAGTGAAATTGGTCTGAAATTCTCCTTTTTAGTTGGGTCTTTTCCTGGTTTTGGTATCAGGGTGATGTTTGCTTTGTAGAATGTGTTGGGGAAGATTCATTCCTCCTTAATTTTTTGGAATAATTTCTGAAGTATGGGTATAAGCTCTTTGAAGGTTTGATAGAATTCTGGTGTGAAGCCATCTGGACCAGGGCTTTTGTTGGGAGATTTTATTGTTTCTTCTATCTCAGTTCTTGAAATCAGTCTGTTCAAGACATCTATTTCTTATTGATTAAATCTAGGGAGAGGGTGTGATTCTAGGTATTGATCCATTTCCTCCACATTGTTAAATTTCTGGGCATAGAGTTTCTTGTAGTACTCAGAGATGATCTCTCGTATCTCTGTGGCATCTGTTGTTAGTTCCCTTTTGTCATTTCTGATTGAGGTTATTAGAGATTTTACTTTTCTGTTTCTAGTTAATCTGGACAAATGTTTATTGATTTTATTTATTTTTTGAAAAACTAACTTTTTGTTTTGTTAATTTTCTGAATGATTCTTTTGCTTTCAATTTCATTCATCTGTGATTTAATTTTGTTTATTTCTTTTCTTCTGTGGGGTTTGGGATATAGATTGTTCTTCTTTTTCCAATTCCATAAGATGGTTCCTGAGTTTGCTGATGCACTCTCTTTCTATTTTTCTAATGTAGGCATCTAATGTGATAAGTTTCCCTCTTAAGACTGCTTTTGCCGTATCTCACAAGTTTGTGTAATATGTCTTCATTGTTGTTGTGTTTGAGGAATTTAACTATTTTCTCTTTATCTCTTCCTGAACCCAACTATCATTCAGCATAAGGTTGTTTAATTTCTGGCTTGGCACCTGTGGCTCAAGCAGCTAAGGCACTAGCCACATACACGTGAGGTGGCAGGTTTAAATCCAGCCCGAGCCTGCCGGGCTGCAACCAAAAAATAGTCGGGGGTGTGGCAGGTGCCTGTAGTCCCAGCTACTTGGGAGGTGGAGGCAGGAGACTTGCTTAAGGCCAGGAGTTGAAGGTTTCTGTGAGCTGTGATGCCACAGACTCTACCCAGGGTAGCCACTTGAGGCTATGTCTAAAAAAAAAAAAAAAAAAAAAAAAAAGATGTTTAATTTCCAAGTCTTTGTGAGGTGATTGATGTTTTTGTTGGAGTTGAATTTCATCTTTATTCCCTTGTGATTTGAGAAGATACAAGGTATAATTTTTATTCTTTTAATTTTACTGAGGTTTGATTTGTGTCCTAGGATGTGGTCTATTTTGGAGTATGTACCATGGGCTGATGAGAAAAATGTATATTCTTTAGCTTTGGGATGGTGTGTTCTGTATATGTCTATTAATCCCATTTGTTTTAGGGTCACATTTAAGTCCTTTGAATCTTTGTTTAGTTTGTGTTTAGGGGATCTGTCCAGTTCTGTTATATTGCTCAGACCCATCAATGTCTGTTTCATAAATTTGGGAGCATTTATGTTGGGTGCATAAATATTTAAAATTAAAATGTCTTCTTGCTGTATTGTTCCTTTGACCAGTATAAAGTGTCCATCTTTGTCTTTCTTAAGTGTAGCTGCTTTAAATCCACTTGTATCTGCAAATAATATTGCAACCCCTCCTTTCTTCTGATTTCCATTTGCTTGAAATACTGTTTTACATCCCTTAACCCTGAGTCTTGATTTGTCCTTCAAGGCTAGGTGTGTCTCCTGGAGACAACATATGGATGGCTTGTGTATTTTTATCCAATCAGCCAGCCCGTGCCTCTTTAGTGGCGAATTCAGTCCATTGACATCTATTGAGAGAACTGATAAATGTGATGGAGTTCTAGTCATCTTATTCTGTGAAAGTCCATTGTGTAGTTTTATCCTTTGCACCATTGTGGAAGCTAAGTTTTTACCTTTAGCTTCTGGGTGTTGACTTTGCCAGTGGTCGATTGTGATGGTCAGTGTTGAGAATAGGTCTAAGTATTTCCTGTAGAGTTGGTCTTATTGTGGTGACTTTTCTCAGTGCTTGTATATCTGCAAAAGATTTTATTTCTCCATCAGTTCTGAAGCTTAATTTGTCAGGATACAGAATTCTGGGCTGAAAATTATTTTGTTTAACAATGTTGGAGGTGGATGACCATGTTCTTCTGGCCTGGAAGGTTTCAGTTGAAAAGTTTTCTGTCATCCTAAATGGCTCTGCCTCTGTAGGTCATTTGGTGCTTATTCTTGGCTTCTTGCAGAATTTTTTCTTCCATGTTGACTTTGGACAGATTCATAACAATATGTCTTGGAGAGGCTCTGTCTGAGTTGAGATAACACAACGTTCAATACCCATCTGAAAGGAGTGTGTCAGGATCTTCAGTAAAACTTGGATAGTTTTCATTTATGATAGTCTCCAGTAGGGCTTCCATTCCTTTGGGACAATCTTCTTCCTCTTCAGGAATCTCTATTATTCATATGTTTGAAGGCTTCATGGAGTCTCGTAGTTCTCTAAGCATCTGTTCTGCTTTCTCTCTTTTCTTTTCTGCCTTTAACTATGTGGGTTAACTCAAAAACTTAATCCTCTAGTTCTGAGGTTCTTTATTCTCCATGGTATAACCTATTTTTGATACTTTCTACTGCATCTTTATAGTCTCTGATTGTCTCCTTCATTTCCTTAAGCTTCACCATATCCTTTCTACAGTCTATGTATCTCATCTGACTTTTGATTCTGTCTTTCCAGTTTCTCGTCCATTCCTTTTATCGTCTTTAACATCCATATTTTAAATTCCATTTCTGTTAAGTCAATTAATTATTTATAGGTAGAGTCTTCTGCAGTAGCTGCCTTATGGTGCCCTGTCGGAGTTCCTCTGTTTTGATTTTTCATGTTGCTCAAATTTTTCTGTTGGTTCCTCCTCATGTGTTCTTTCTTCTTGTTTACCTCTTTGTCCTCCTTTTTACTTCTTGCTGCTTTATTTGCTTCAAATTACCTTACCTCAGAGCTTAGGTCTTAAAGTGGTCTCAGCCTGAGCAAAGCCAAACTCTTTCTCATGGCCAAATAAACAGACATCTTTGCTCTTAATGGCAATATGTTGCAATATGTTGCTGGGACACCAGGTGGTGCTATGGTTTTCTTAGGAGACATGGCAGCCAGCAACCTGTACAGTCCTCATTCCAAAATTAGTTGCCAAGAAGAATATGTTCCAGCTCCATCCATGTAAACATGAAAGAGGTAAAGCCTTCATCTTTCTTTAGGCTGCATAATAAGTATCTCAAGAATGGAAGAAAAAGTATCCAATGTACTCAGCCCTACTATGGAACTAATTTATGGGTTTCACATGAAAGCTATAACCCAGTTATAACCTAAGCATATGAGGAAGGGGGTGAGGGAGGGGAGGGAGGGGGGAGGGGGATGGAGGGGGAGGGTGATTGGTGGGACTACACTTGCAGTGCATCTTACAAGGGTGTATGCAAAACTTAGTAAATGTAGAATGTGAATGTCTTAACACAACAACTAAGAAAATTCCAGGAAGGTTATGTTAAGCAGTGTGATGAAAATGTGTCAAACAATCTATAAAACCAGTGTATGGTGCCCCATGATTACATTAGTGTACACAGCTATGATTTAATTTAAAAAACCCAAACAAACAAACAAAAAACAAAATTAGTTGCCTTTGGTGATCGCCTGGTTATTTTCTCATCATTCAGACCCTGCCTGGTTGGGATTTTGAAACTCACAAGAATCCTTCATCAGGAGACCTCACAGTGTCCCCTGACTCCAGTTCCCTTGGGGCGTTGGAGTCCCTCAACCTGTCTCAAGAGTGGAATTCTGATCCTGGCAGGCAGAATTAAGATGGCTGTGCTTTAGGCACCTGCTAAGACCTTCTCCCAACCTTCCCACAATGGCCAAAGACTCCA
This sequence comes from Loris lydekkerianus, assembly GCA_963574355.1. Taxonomy (NCBI): domain Eukaryota; kingdom Metazoa; phylum Chordata; class Mammalia; order Primates; family Lorisidae; genus Loris; species Loris lydekkerianus. Next base: position 13,879 of record CAUYPK010168099.1, on the reverse strand, counting down.
CCTATGAAGAATTGATGGACTTAACAGAAAGGGAATTTAAAATATGGATCATAATGACAATAAAAAGAATAGATGAGAAAATAGAAATTCAGAACTGAAAGACAAGTGATATGTAGAATATAGAAAGGATATAGCAGAGCTTAAGGAAATGAAGACAATCAGGGAATGTGAAGACGCAAGTAGAAAGTATCAAAATAGGTTAAATCATGGAGAAGACAGAACTTCAGAGCTAGAGGATAAAGTTTTTGAGTTAATCCAGGTAGTTAAAGAGGTAGAAAAGAAGAGAGAAAAGTAGAACAGTCACTAAGGCAACTATGAGACTCCACGAAGCATTCAAACATACAAATAGTAGAGATCTTGACACACTCCTTTGAGATGGATTTTTGACCCCTGGGTCATCTCAACTCAAACACAGTCTCTCCATGATACATGTAATGAACCTGTCCAAAGTCAAGGTAAAAGAAAAAAAATTGCAAGCAGCCAAGGATAAGCACCAACTGACTTATAGAGGCAGGGCCATTAGGATAATAGCAGACTTTTCAAATGAAAATTTCTGAGTCAAAAGCACAGTCATCCACCTTCAACATTCATACACAAAACATTCTAGCCTCCAGAACTGTGCAAAATAAATTTCTGTTGTTTATAGGCTATCCAAATATAGTATTTTATAGCAGGCCAATCTGAGACACTTCCCACCTGTGTTCCCAGTGATGTTACATATGTAGACTGAAATCAGCACAGTGGAAGTAACCAAAGGCTCTAGAGTTTTTTATTTTATTTTATTTTTTTCCTGGAAAGCTAGTTATTCAACATTTACTAGACACTACTGCATTTATCTCTATTTATATTACTATATTTATATTTTTTGAGACAGAGTCTCACTATGTCACCCGTGGTAGAATGCTGTGGTGTCACAGTACACAGCAATCTCAAACTCTTGGGCTTAAGTGATTTTCTTGCTTCAGCCCCCCAAGTAGCTAGGCTATTTTTTGGTAGTAGTTGTCATTGTTGTTTGGTGGGCCTGGGCTGGGTTAGAACCCTCCCACTCCAGTGTATGTGGTGGTGCCCTAGCCACTGAGCTATAGGTGCCAAGCCTATATTACCAATTTTTTAATGATTTGAAAATAAGGTACAAACATCATATTCCTTTACTCCCAAACTTAAGTATATATTCTCTTAAAAGAAGAGCATTCTCTTACATCAAAATCAGGAAATTAACATTTATCCAATTTTGCTATCTAATCCATGTACCTCTTTTAAAATGTCTCTTTTTTCTCCCCATAATATCTTTTACAGGTCCAGGATCCCACCCAGAGTCAACTATTGCATTTAGTCCTGCCTCTTTGATCTCCTTTAATCTGGACCAGCTCCTTGGTCTGGCCTCTTCTTTCATGACCTTGACATTTTTTTTTTTAATTAAGTCATAGCTGTGTACATTAATGCAATCATGGGGCACCATACTGGTTTTATATACCACTTGACACATTTTCATCACACTGGTTAACATGGCCTTCCTGGCATTTTCTTAGTTATTGTGTTAAGGCATTTATATTCTACATTTAGTAAGTTTCACATGTACCCTTGTAAGATGCATCACAGGTGTGGTCCCACCAATCACCCTTCCTCCACCAATCCTCCCCCCTCCCCTCCCTTCCCTTTCCCCTTTCCCCATATTCTTAGGTTATAATTGGGTTATAGCTTTCATATGAGTACATTGGATACTTTTTCTTCAATTCTTGAGATACTCTGCTAAGAAGAATATGTTCCAGCTCCATCCATATAAACATGAAAAAGGTAAAGTCTCCATCTTTCTTTAAGGCTGCATAATATTCCACAGTGTACATATACCACAATTTATTAATCCATTCGTGGATGGATGGGCACTTGGGCTTCTTCCATGAACCTTGACATTTCTGAAGAGTTTGTCTGATGTTTCCTCATGATCTATGCATTTTAGGGGCGGGAATACCTCAAAAGTAATGCCATTTTTCCATGGATTTCCTTATTCATTCATGTGTATTGGTGGGGACACACACAATCTCATGGATTCCTATTTACTTAAGGGGTTACATACCCTATACTGACACTAAGTGCTTTGATGTTCAAATTTGGCCAACACAGTCAGCTTTCCTGGCCAATTGAAGTCCCCATCTTTTTTTTTTTCTTTATAATAATAATAATTATTATTATTTAGACTCTGTCTCCCTGGCTAGAGGGTAGTGGAATCATCATAGTTCACAGCAATCTCAAAATTCCTGGACTCAAGAGATCCTCTTGCCTCAGCCTCCTGAGTAGCTGGGACTAAAGATTCTCCCATCACAACACCCTGCTATTTTTTTCTATTTTTAGTAGAGACAGCATCTCACTCTTGCTCAGGCTGGTCTCAAACGCCTGAGCTCAAGCAATCCTCCTGCCTCATCCTCCCAGAAGTGCTGGCATTACACTGGGCCTAGCCTCATTATAGCTTCTTTTAAATGGAGAATTTTTTATAGACAGAGCGTTTTTTTAAACATCTCCCCCTCCCTTTTCAGAAACAATACATGCACTATATAGAACACTTAAAAAATACAGAGAAAAAATTTTAAAAAGTAACAATCACCAGCCATTTTGCCATTCGTAGATGATCACAACTTTTGGTATATCCTTTTTTCTCTCCCCAACTCTCTGATTTGAAAAGTCTCAAAACACAGCAAAGCTGCACTAATAGAACAATGAACACCTATAGACTTTTTGATACATTTACCAAGTGTCATCATTTTGCCACAGTTGCTCTCCTTCTTTGTATATATTCATATATGTGTGTATCTATGAACACCCTTATATTCTCTACTTAGTCAGTTTGAGGCAGCTTCAGACTCCATGTGGTAATTTGCCTTTAAAAATTTCAGCATATATTTGCTTAGAACAAGAATATTCTCCTACATAACCACAGTACAAATGTCTCACTTAGAAAATTAACATTCACAGAATAATAGATAGTCCCTGTTTATTTTCCTCAATTGTCAAATGAATAATTTCCTTTATCTCATCATTGGTGATATTAAATTTAGTGACTTCCTTAATCTGGCAGATTTCTCTATTGCATTTTTGTCATTATGTATTTTTGTGTTCAAAGTGTTATCTAACTGGTCAGCAAAACCCCTTCAACATAGCTCTGATGTCCTTTTGCTGGGTTCTTATCATTTTTTGAGGACTTTTTTACTTCACAGCACAAGATATTCAAGGCTCATTTTGAAAGTTCGTCACTCCAGGCTTGGAATCAGATGTTCCTCTAACTTCATTGGTGTAGGAAATGGTATTCTATTTAAAACTTAAGATAAGAGCCGTAGGTGAGTTTACTGCTTATAAGGCGGCCTTGCTTTGAAAGCCTTTTAGAACTAGCAAATGTATATAAAAATATGCAACTATACAAATGCGCTGATCTTTCTAATCTACTCTCGTCTTTCTCCTGGGCCAGCTTCCTTCCCCTGGCCCGCTGCGGGGCACCCTGGCTCCCGGCAACATAAATGTATTTTTATTAATTTGCTCAATCCTACAATACACACAAATGAGCTTTGGTGTCCCCTCTGGAAATCATACACATACTTATTTACATAGGCAAAGGTCCCTCCCGTTGTCCCCAGGCTGCTGACCTGTCAGCAACGTTTTGGTTGGTGGGTTTGCCCTCAGTGGAGGCGGCAGGAGCGCAAAGCGCAGGCCCGGCCCAGGCTTCCCAGGAGCTGCCCAGGGCCGTCTGGAGGCAGTGAGAGGCCTCACCACAGGCCCAGGGCCTGGTCCAAGGGGTCATAGGGCTGTAACCACGCGTCATTGTCTTCCTCTTCCCAGATGTGCGTCCCTCTAGATGGCACCTGGCAGATGGTCAGGGGATCCGGGTGTTCACCGCCGTCATAGGCCCTGGGTCTGAAGTAGGCGCAGAGCACCCCTGGGAAGGCGTCGGTGAAGGTGAAGATGTGGGAGCTGTCGGACACGTTGAAGAAGGACAGCTTTCCAGCGTCGCAGTCCAGGAGGACGCCCACGCGCCGCGGCGGCACGCGCAGGGCGAGCGCCACGCGGTGCGGGTCCAGCACGAAGTACTCGCAGCCGTTCCACAGCCCCATCACCCAGTAGCCGCAGGCCGGGCTCAGGCGCGCAGGGCCCGCGCGCGGCACCGCGGCCAGGCAGGCGCCCAGGAACCAGCGGCTGCGCCGGCCCACGTCCACCTCCCAGTAGTGGCGGCCCGCCGAGAAGCGCTGGAGGCTCAGCACGCACGTCTGCTCCGAGAAGCGCTGCGGGTCGCCGGGCGCGGGCCCCTGAGCCACCCTGCGGGAGGACACGCTCTTGCCATCCTCGGAGACCTCCAGGCTGGGGTGCGCAGAGGCCGGATCCAGAGTCACGTCCACTACGCAGAGGCACAGGGTTAGCGCCAGGGCAGAAAGATGCTGGGCCCTGTCTGTCCCCTGATCCCACAGAAGCAAGCGTCTAGCTTGTCTTGGTGGACTGAGGGCAAAATCATCATAGCCACCCTGACCCCAGCTACCCTCCTCCCCAGGGCTGAATTTGACACGCAAATCACTCCTGAGCATTTGATGGTGATGGGAGGAATGCTGTCAGGAATCCCACCAAGATTCCTCCTGTCACCATCAAATGCTCAGGAGCCCCACAGAGACTCCAGAAATAACATTCGAGGTAGGTTCAGTGATGGAGCCAGATCCCAGCCAGGGGAAAGTGCTCCTGGCCAGTTCTCTTCCAGGCTGATCCCACCACCCTGTGTGACCTTGAGATCCCAGGCGAGCTCCAGGCACCATTTTACAGTAATTTTAGGATTTTCAAAGGGCCTTTGAGATGACCTAGTCCAGTGCCCTATCCTCCACCCCATCCCCCCAAACACCCCGTTTGACAGAGGGGAGACTAGAGAACCCTTTCTGTTCCAGGTCTGAGAAGTTCCTCAGGGTCTGTTCTGAACTGAATGAAGCAGCAGCCTTCCTGCCAGCTGGAGACAAACCTAGTGAAACACAGAAAGCTGTGCAGGCTGGGAGTGTGTGTGCGTGTGTGTGCAGGCCCCAGACTTCACTCGTGGAAAGACCCTTCTTCTAATGTCACTTCTCTCCACCTCTTTCCTGTTTAAGATGCAGCCAGTGCAAGCCGCAAATCAGTTTCTTGGCTCCATTACCTGCATACTTTTGGGCTGCTCTCCATTCTGAAATCAAACAGAGAAAGGAGGCTCAGAGATCTGAGTCAGTAACTCGAGGACCTTGAGAGAGGTTCATGGTGTGAGAGGGATGTCGGTAAGTCAAATAACCCCATTCCTATTGTGACAGCTGGTTTGGGTACAGACTGGTCTGGGTCCACCATGGTATTTTCCTGACAATTTGGGATTGAGCAGAGGGCTGGTGTCAGTGCTAGGTTGTACCAGAGCCATGTGATTTTGCGTTGGGAAAAGCAAGAGAAAGGAGCACAGGGGTACAGAGAAGAGGTATCAGCATCCCAAATGCTCTGACAGGTGGAATAGAAGCCTCAGCCTCTTACTGGCCAGGTTCAGTCCCCATGAAGTCCAACCGAGCATGGCTTTTGTCCCAAGATGCCCTACTATCTTCTTTCAACAAGACTCTTTTTTTTTCTTTTTCTTTTTTTCTTCTTTTCTTTTTATTTATTTTATTTATTTATTTTGTAGAGACAGAGTCTCACTTTATCACCCTAGGTAGAGTGCTGTGGCATCACAGCTCACAGCAACCTCCAACTCCTGGGCTTAGGCGATTCTCTTGCCTCAGCCTCTGGAGTAGCTGGGACTACAGGCGCCTGCCACAGCAACAAAACTTCTTTTCAATGTGAACATTCCGAGTGGATTTCTGTTTTGTTTTCCTTTGTTCCATATTACGACAAAGAGATAACCAAGTTAAAAAAATTAGCAAAAGCAAGGTAAGACATTCCCAAAGCTCCGTAGATTTATAGCAGGGCTTTTCCACCCTGGTTTTGCATCAGGATAACCAGTAGAGCTTTAAAAACATATACCTCTTGTGTACAATAACTCAATTCTATTAAGCTAGAGATTCTCCTCAAATTTGGAAGTTCAAAGCCATCCTATGCAAAATTTCCTCTGGATTTTTTAAAGAGCTTCATAAATTTATCCTAAAATTTATATTTTAAAAAACTCTATTAACTTTATAAAGGAAGTGGAAATTGGGAAGGAGAACTTATACTTTCAGATTTTATAAAAGCCACAGCAGTAAAAACGAGGCCATGGACAGACAGATCCATAAAGGCATGAGATGGAGTATGCACCGAGGTGGCTCCCATATCAATGGGGGGCCAGGGATGCTACAATAAACAGCATTGGAAAGATCAACTCACTATATGAAAAAAATTACCAGATTCTCACCCACATCACATAAAAAGGCAAATTCTAGGTGATTCAGAGACCTATACATAATGTATATAAAGTTAATAAAGTATGAGAGAATATGTGTGTGAACTAAGGAAAGTCTTCTTCAACAAACCTTCAAATACATAAAGCATAAGATAAAAATCTCATGAAGAAACCATGGCCAAAGCTAATAGCAGATGACAGACCAGGTGGATTCCTATCATATGTACAGATTCCTGTCAATATGAAAAGATAGCAATCCCGTATGAAAAATGGGCAGAGGATATAAACCGGCAATTTTCAAAAGAGGCAGTCTCCAAAGTCAACTAGCATATAAAGAGATACTCAAACTTCGGAGCAGTCAGAGGCATGCACACCAAAACCAATGAGCCATCAATATCTCTATTGACAAACTTAGAAAGCTGCCTCATGCGGAGCCTCCATGTACAGGTAAATGGCAGGATGATGTTGCTGCCTGCAGGGATCCCTTTATGCCATTTACAGGCCAGCAATCCCTTTCCTGTGCTTATGTCCCAGAGAAATCTCCACACAGGGCAACACAGTGACACATTTGAGGCTATTCACCCGGTGTTGTTCATGGTGGTGTGGAGTTAGAGACACTCTGAATACCTATGGAGCATTCTTCAGTGATCAGGGGCAGACCAAAGACACAGAGGCAGCAAAGGATGGTTCTTAAAACATACTAGTGCATGAGAAAAGCAAGGACCAGCACAGAACTATAAATGTCATTTACATGAACTAAAATACAGGTGCATGAAAAAGATATTCACATTTTTCAATAACATATACGAAATATACACATTAGAGCATCTGCTTTATGGGGGGCGAGGAGGGAGGACTGGGGAGAAATATTTACATTTATAGTAACGTGCCCAGCCACACCCACTGTCAGAGTCTTTGAGGGTGGGCACTAGGAGTCTAGGTGCAAGCAGGATTGAAAGCAGTGGTTTGTAGGATGCTTAGGCCTCAGGACAATATAAAAGTAAAGCTTGGGTATAACCTCTGCTGAGTAGCACAGATTAGTACATGCTGTGGGAGGCTGTGCAGTGAAATAGAATAAAGTGTGGCTGACTAATGCAAATGAGCTGCAGTGGTGTGCTGAGGTGTGGGGGAGCAGAGGGGAAGAGCAAGCTTCACTCACCAGCCTGACCTTCTGCCCTTCTCCAGTCTGAAACAACCAAGAGAAAATCAGAAATTAGGATGTCGGAGCCCTGAGCTTCCCTGCTCACTCATCACAACTTGCGTCCAGCCCTGTTCCCTCCCCTCTCTGGCCACTCCCTGCCTAGGCATCATACCCGGCTGGGAGAGGAGAAGATACCTGGATACCAGAGGCAAAAAGGTAGGTGGGAAGAGGGGTCACTTACCCAGCTCCCTCTGAAGCTTCTCTGTAAGCAGAGCACACAGAGAAAACATCTTCAGTTAAGAAGGAACCACCTTCCCCCAGCAGTTAGGCCACTGGGAAGAGGCCCCTTAGTCTTAACCCACCATTAACCCTAACTTTATCCTTGCTTCTTCATGGCCCTAGAAAAGGAGGCCCGTCTGCAGGATTCTTGTGCCTCATCCTATGTTTGCTCAAAGGCAGAAATCTGCACAGAGTCTGGAAGGGGAAACAGGAACTGAGGTGCCTCTTCCTTGGCTTCAGATGGTTTATTCACCCTGAAATCTCAAGCTCTTCCTGAGAAGGAGCAGGGGGTAAGCCTAGCACTGAGCACAGTCTGTGTGAGACTCAGGGTCACTTACTGGGTATATTACTTAAAGGACTGGAGGGATATCACACCCAATTACTTCCTCTGACCAGATACCAGGAACTCTTACATTTTGCCACTAAGAATGACATGTCACACTCTAGTAAATGCTCCCAGGAAAAGCAACATTATGCACTAATTCAGACTATGGTGTTGCTGACTTAGGGCTGGTTTGGTTTTTCTTTTATTCCCCCTGAAGGACAAGACAGATTGTGAGACAAACTTCCCCAGCCTCGCAGTTTTGCCTGGATTGCCCCATCTCCTGTACCATGGTAGCCTTTCCTTCCATCTTCCTTTGGGTTCACTCTCCTATCTTTTGTGCAGACACAACTCCCTTCCTCCCAATTTCAAGTTGCTGAGTCTTGGGGAGAAAAGTGAATTCAAAAAATTACTCTCACTTTGGTGCAAATTACAGGGACCACCCTTCCGAATGGCTTTTGTAATTAAAAGAGAAAGATATCCTAGGAAGATGAACCAGAGGGAGAAAATGTGTAATTGTGTAATTTTAACCAGTTTGTCTAATTTGCAGGGGAAGGGCTGGCAGGGTCCGTCCAGAGAGCTCCAGGCAGGCAGCAGTCCCTTCAGCCCCTTCAAAAGCAGAGAGGTGGGAGGCTCCCAGGACTGAATTTAGAATTAGGTTGCCCTCTGCCAAGTCCGCCAAGCTACCCCACTGACCTCTGGGCAGCACTGTGCGGGGCACTTAGAACTTACCCAGCTCTGCTGTGAGTTTCCCTGGAGGGAAAAACAAGACAAAACAAACGAACAACAACAACAAAACACAAAAGATATCTCTCAGGTAGGGGAGATGGATTAATACGAAGGCCTTATTTCCCTGAAACGCTCAGATTCCAGGGGGCCAGGCTGGGCTGGACTGGGAGTTTCTAGGCTGGGGGGGAGGGGCACACACCTCCAGCACCCACACCTTGGTGGCCCTCCACACTCTGGGCCTGGGTGACCCAGCCCCCTCCCTTCTGCCATTCAGGGAGGTGGGCGCAGAACCCCCTCTTCCCCTCCTTACCTTGTTTCTTCTCGGCCTGTTGGTTTAGCTTTTCTGAAAGGAAGAAGGAAGAGGAGACGCTGGAGGCCTAGCCGCCCTGCCCGTTCCCAGGTCCCATCCCTGTCCCGCCACCAGAGAGCAGGGCCTTCCTCGGCACCCGAGGTTCCAGCCCCAGTCAGGTGCCCCCGCAGCTCCCCGCAAAGCTGGTCTTGGGCTCCCCCTAACCCCCACCCTCCGCCCCCGCCTGCTCCTACCTTGGGATCGCCGCCGTCTCTGCAGGAGGCACAGCGCCAGCGTGCCAGGCACGGCCAGGGCCAGCGGCAGCGCTGCCAGAGTCCCGAGGAACGCTGTTCTCCAGGGGGACGCTCCGGGTAAAAACACGTCTGGAAAACACCCCACAGGGAGCTGCTGCTATTCAGGCCCCACTAAACACTCAGAGACAGCGTTACCCCGGACCCCGCGCGCCAGAAGACCTCCAGAGAGCCCAATGGTCGCGGTCCACCTGCGCCCTCTCCCGCGGGAGCCGGGGAGGCAGCGGGCTCGGATTCCCCCGTGGAAGAGGAAGGTGCCCGGGCTGAGGGGAAGGGAGCTGGTGGCGCCCACTCCCTCCCTTCCCGAGGACCAGAGGATCCCTGACGCCGTGCCTGTGCCAGGAACCTGATCTTGCCCCTGCTTCCTTGCAGACATTTGGCTTCCACAGAACTCTGTCCTCAGGACGTTTTTGGAAGAACCGTTAACAAAGCCTCATGCGTGCTGACCTACAGCTGCCCTCCAAGGGCAGCGACTGGACAGTGGCCAGAGGTGAAGAAAGGAGTGCAAAAATGTGGATAAACTTTCTAGAAACTCTTGTGGCAATTTAATAAGAGTAATTTTGTGTCCTCTAAACCTAATCTAAAAATGTCTCTTTTATCTCAAAGATCTTTAACATTTTTTTTTCTTCTTTTATTGTGGTAAAATATACATAGCATAAACTTACCACCTTTAAGTGTATGCCACTTAAAGTGATCCTCTGTACACCATTTTCAAGGGCACCGTTCAGCGGTTTTGAGCCCATTCACCAATGTTCACCTCCAGAACTTTTTCGTCTTTCCAAACTGAAACTCTGTCCCCATTATACAATAATTCCCCAAAATCCCTTCTGCCATAACCCTGGCAACACTCTTCATCTCTACGAATTTGACTGCTTTAGGTATCTCACATTAGTAGAATCATACAGGATTTGTCCTTTTGTATCTAGTTTATAATTGAAATCAGTGTCCTTTTGGTTTTAATTTTTTTTTTTTTTGAGACAGAGTCTCACTTTGTTACCCTCAGTGGAGTGCTGTGGCCTCACAGCTCACAGAAATCTCCAGGTCTTGGGCTTAGGCGATTCTCTTGCCTCAGCCTCCCTAGTAGCTGGGACTATAGGCACCCACCACAACACCCGGCTATTTTTTGTTGCAGTTTGGCTGGGGCCAAGTTTGGTATATGGGGCCAGCACCCTGCTCACTGAGCCACAGGCACCGCCCTTGGTTTTAATTTTTATTGCATTGTTAATTTTATTGTTTTTATTGCATTTTGGTGCAATGTTACTGTATCTTACTGGATCATAATGGGATTGGTCTTTTACCACACACTGTGAAACACAGACTCAGGGTTTGAGAGCAGGGGCTTCAGGGCCACCCTCATCCTTGCTGCTCTGGTCTCCTTGCTGCTCTGCTAACAGCCAGACATGTTTCCCCTCTCTAGAAACACCCTCCCTGAAGAGATCCCTGTAATGTAGTCTATGCATACTAATATATACACATCTAAAAATTTATATAGTATAAATGTTTTGTATGAATAGTAAATTCATATAAAATATTAATGTTAATATATTGAATTAATATATTAATATAAATTGAAATTTTTTGAGACAGAGCCTCATTATGTTGCCCTCAGTAGAGCGCTGTGACATCACAGCTCACAGCAACCTCCCACTCTTGGGTTAAGCTATTCTCTTGCCTCAGCCTCCCAAGTAGCTGGGACTACAGGCAACTGCTGGGCTATTTTTTGATTGCAGTTGTCATTGTTGTTTAGCAGGCCCAGGCTGGGTTCGAACATGCCACCCTCAATGCATGTGGCTGGTGCTGTAACCACTGTGCTCCAAGTGCCGAGCCATAAATTGAAATTTATATAAAGAACTAGAAAGAAAATATTGGATTTTCCCTTGTGCAAAATGAGAAAAAGACTCTCTTTTCTCCCCTTTTCTCAGTTCACCTTCTTTAGAAAACTTGTAAATTCTTTCTCTGTGTATACCAGCTTTATAACCCAAGAATGTTTTTCTTAAGGGCCATTTCTCTGAAATGTGAACATCAGAGAGAAAACACCACATGGAGATCCAAGGCTTAGTGGAGTTCAGCTCAGATGCCTGGTTCCAAGGTGTAACTACATGCGTGCCACAGAGTTATTAGACACGTTGTTTTCTATTTGGATAAAGACAGTTCCCTAACACAGATGGCCACCCAATTACCAGGGTTATTTAGAATAAATTGTATGCCCCTGAGTCCTCCTATTTGGAGACAAGTTATCATTTATCTTGGCAACATGTACCCAGTGGGTTTTATCTACCTGACTATATCAAACATTTCTTTCTGTTATAATTATGTAAGTATTGATATGGACCAGTGTGACATGGACCAGTGTGACAAATGGTCCTTCGTTTGCATTTGTCCTCAAAACTTAAAACTGTTAGAGCTATGAAAGAAAACTAAACCCTTCAGTGGGTGCCTCATAGTAAGACTTTGATAATATATAATGACCTCACCTTCCATTCATTGCCTAAACATCTATGTCTCTGACCCACCTGTATTCCCCACTGGAATAAGAACTGAGGGCAAGGACTTGGGGGCACATGTGGGTGCTAAATAAATATTGTGTGAGGAATGGAATTAGGAGTAACGGGACTCTCATGACCTCTAAAGAGTGGAAGATTTAAGTTTTAGCGCATGGCCTATGGAACAGAATGTTGTTCCTCTGAGGCCTCCTCTGCTTACTGTTCGGGTTGTTGGTTTTATTCTTAACGGGTTCCTGGTATCCAAGTTGTTGCCTTTTCAGCCGTGAAGGCCAGCCCACCCCACAGGCAGCTAGGCCCTGTGCCACTGTGTCTTTATAGACTGTCATTGAGCTAATGAATGTGGAGAAAGTGATGTCTGGCACCCACTGACCTGCAATCTGGACCACCACCTCTTTCTTCTGGCTCAAGAGGAGATTCTGGATTGACAAGGACACATTGCTGTGGGCTCCCCCTTGGACAATCACAGATGTTTCCAGACTGAACAGGCCCTGGGTGTCCTGAGTGATGGCTTCCATCTCTGGAGGCAGGCAATGTCCCTGAAGGTCTCTCCACTGAGCCTTGGGCTTGGGGTACCAGCCACTGGAGCTGCACCTCAGCTGAATGCCTCCTTTATTGAAGCCGTCAAGCGAGAGGTGAGGGTCTGAGCCCAGCCCTGGGAGAGGCAGGAAGAATAGGAACGATTAGGCTTCTTAGAAATTGTGCATGAAGTTCGTGTCACTGTTCACCATTTGTAATAACCATAAAGCATCACAATCTTTGACTGTTCTCAACACATGTGTGGGTGGAAGCCTCCCATCTATGGGTTATAAATGATAGTCTAAATCAGTGGTGTCATGTGGGAACAGTACTATTCTGAAGGACATTTGGAAAATTGAGGGGGTCATTTGGTGGAGAAAAGGCTGCTAGCATTTGGTCATATTATGCAAGGGATGGTTACCCTTGCATAGGAATAGTCCCATCCAAGTTCTAATACATTAGAATGATAAATCTTCATCTCTTTTGAATCCCACCAGATCCCACCCAGTTTCTGTGTTATAGGCACTTCTTTATCTCCCCATCGTCTTGAAATTTTGAATAAACAAAACAATAAGGTTAAAGCATCAATGCCATACAAACATGTCTATTGGGAAGAATGCCCCAGACCTTTCTCCATCCTTCCCATCCCTTAGTTAACCAATTGCATTAGTTTCTAGTTTATCCTTCCTGTGTTTTTGCAAGAAGAACCTTCTTTCTTATGCAGAAAGGTATCTATTATTGAACCTGCTTTGCATCTTGCTTTTTTCTCTTAACAGTGAATCCTGGAAATCACTCTGCACCCCTTCTTATAATTCCTCCTGTTTTTTTTCAGTGGGGTAGTTCCTATCACTCCGTTAGGTGGGTGGGTTGTACTCAGCTTCCACTATTTTGCAATCATAAATAATGCTACAGAAATTACATTTATAATATTCCTTTTCCTTATTGAAAGTGTTTGGGGTGTATCTCCAGGGTAAACTCCTGGAGGTGAAATTGCTGTGTCAGAGGAGAGACACAGCTAAGCTTCTAAGGCATTACGGAGCTCCTCTGCCGCAGAGCCTCACAACTTTGAAGCCTCTAACGCTGAGCAGAAGTTCGCTGCTTCACAGATCTGCCAGAGTGCATGAAAGAATTGCATTTTGAAGTAGCTTTAATTTGCTTTTCTCTCATTAGGAGCAAAAATAATCAACTTAAAAAAAAATTAAATCATAGCTGCGTACATTAATGCAATCATGGAGTATAATGTGCTTGTTTTATATACAATTTGAAATATTTTCATCAAACTGGTTAACATAGCCTTCGTGGCATTTTCTTAGTTATTGTGTTAAGACATTTATATTCTACATTTAGTAAGTTTCACATGTACCCTTGTAAGATGCACCTTAGGTATGGTCCCACTAATTAACCTCTCTCCATCCAAATAATCAACTTTTCATATGTTTAAGGGT
>CAUYPK010168097.1:0-33785 GCA_963574355.1 Loris lydekkerianus | reverse complement strand
GATGACACCTGTGATGCATCTTGCAAGGGTACATGTGAAACTTAGAATATAAATGTCTTAACGCAATAACTAAGAAAATGCCAGGAAGGCTATGTTAACCAGTGTGATGAAAATGTGTCAAACTGTTTATAAAACCAGTGTGTGGTGCCCCATGATCACATTAATGTACACAGCTAAGATTTAATGAAAGAAAGAAAGAAAGAAAGAAAGAAAGAAAGAAAGAAAGAAAATAAGAAAGAAAGAAAGAAAGAAAGAAAGAAAGAAAGAAAGAAAGAAAGAAAGAAAGAAAGAAAGAAAGAAAGAAAGAAAGAAAGAAACTGGCTGCATGTCTCTCAGTGGCCTCGCTGTGCCTCCAGGAGGTATTACCCTTTTCTATTGGCCATTGATGGTCTCTCTCTCTCTCTCTCTCTCTGTATTGGTCATTGGTTACCTAGGTTACTTTCAAACCCATTCTTCTGGGCCCTCCAGATTTCCCGGTTCAGCAGGGCAGGTTTTCCTCCCTCCTACCCCCAGGGAAACCCCTTTGTGTCCCTTGTCACCAAACTTGGGTGAATTAAGATAGTGCTTATAAAATTCTTGGGCTCTTGCCATAGCTTCCCAACCATCATCTCTGCTACACTCTTGCACCTCCATAACCATATAACAGCCAGGTCGATAATTTAAAATGTAAGTCATCTCAGGAGGCTGAGGCAGGAGAATCGCCTAAGCCCAAGAGTTGGAGGTTGCTGTGAGCTGTGACGCCACGGTACCCTACCGAGGGGGACATAGTGAGACTCTGTCTCAAAATAAATAAATAAATAAATAAATAAATAAAGTGTAAGTCATCACTACATCTTCTCCCCCTGTAGAGCCCCGCATGGCTCCTGCCAGGAAACCTTCTCAGGCCTTCAAGCCTCTGCATGATCTGGACCTATCTATTCTCTCTCTCTCTCTCATTGGTTCTTCTTCTTTGCCTTCCTGAATATGCCAAAAGTATTCCTGTCCTGGAGTCTTTGCACTTTCAATTCCTATTGCTTCTTGCAGGATCTTCCGGTTTCTTCATCTAGCACATTCCTTCCTATTCTTAAACTCAGATGTCATCCTCCAGATGTGCCTTCTTACACCAGGAACCAGGATGTCTGGAGGGCCCATAAGAATGGGTTTGAAAGTAACCTAGGTAACCAATGACCAATAGAGACAGAGAGGGACCAGCAGTGGCCAGTAGAAAAGGGTAATACCTCCCGGAGGCACAGAGAGGCCACTGAGAGACGTGCCAGTTTCAAACTCATCTAAACTGGCCCCTTGCCCATCGCTCCACTCAACCTGAAAACTCTCCATCACATTATTCCACCTGCACCCAGCATTTATCACAATCTGAAATTATCTTCTTTATTTATTCATGTGTTCATTACATGCCTCCCTGCACAGGGTGTAAGCTTCAGAGGGCAGAGATCTGATCTGTGCTCATCTCTGCCATACCCCCAGCACCTGGAACTGTGGCTGGCAGATAGGAAGCTCTTAATAAATATTTGTGAGATGAATGTATCCCTGACTTAAATCAAGCATTTGCAAGTAATGGCTCATGAACCAAACCCAGCCCGCTGCCTGTGTGTGTAAATAGAGTTCTGTTGGAACACAGCTTATTCATTTACATATTGTCTATGGCTGGGTTTGTGCTGTGATGGCAGAGTTGGGCACTTGTAACCCAAAAAATCATATAGTCTGCAAAGCTGAGACTATTTACTATCTGATCCTTCTGTTGCTGGACCAGGGAGTCTGTCTGCCTGTCACCCAAGCCAATCAAGGGAGAAGTGGATGAGATATCCACAGTTCCACTTTTATTTACAGAAAAGCCAGCAATTTCTGAGAACAGTGAGGACATCTCCTCCAAGAGCTGTTCTGCCCTCTTCTTCTTTTTTTTTTTTTTTTTGTTATTTTTATACCTTTCCAACAAAAGTATACATCAACAGTGTTATTAATTAGCATAGTACACATTAAACAAATCTCCCCTTTATAGGTTACAAAGTCAAAATATCTCTTGCTTTCAAGGTGACTGTATCATCTCAGTATTTTTTAGTTAGACAAAATGTATAGCCAGTTAACGCTTCTTGGCCGGTACAATGGAGTCCAGTTCCCCAACTTATCTATGACAGTAGCCTTGGATGTGAATAAACAATCTCCAGATAGAGGCACATATGCTAATCCAGCCTTGTTAGGGCCTGACCAACAGTGCCCCGTATGAAACAGCCATTCAGGTTAACAGTCACTGCTAACATGTTACAGAAAAAGTTTGATGACACTTGGCTTAAAGCATAAATAAACCTAACAACGGCTTAAATCCATACGGATGTTTAGTATTCCACTTAAAAATAAACCAGAAACAGGAGGTCTTAGGGTAAGTTCGGCGGCTCAGTGGTGGACCAGGGACTCACGGTGCTGCTACTCCGCTCTCCTCCGTGCGCCTGAGATATCTTCCCTCAGGGCTCCCAGATGGCTGCAGCGGCCATGAGCATAATATTATTATGTAGCTGAGTTCCAAGGGAGACAGAGCTTAGGGAGCACGAAGAGTGGTTTTCTCCTTTCCCAGGGAGAAAATCTTCTCCCCTTAGACACCAGACGGTCTTCTCCTGGTGTTGATTGGCCAGAACTGTTCCCATGTTCAGTGCTAGGCCAGTTACTGGCACAGGGAAAGGGACGGTCATGATTGGCTTAGACCAGTCATGGCCGTGCCCCGAGGTTGGGCGCATCGCCCGCATTGAGCAGAGAAGGAGAAGATGTCTGCCCACTCGTATGAATGAAGCGCACCCCACTTTCACACTCCAGGTGGCTGTGCTTGAGGACTGAAGCCTGTGTACGCTTTCCCCTTGACAGAATTAGAAACAGATGGTCACATGATTACTCATTTTCCCTTTTCTAGCTGTCAGGTGAATCTCCTCACTGATCTTGCATCCTCTCCACAATCTTCTCCCCACCAGTCCCCGCTCTGGACCACGTAACATAATTTCAGGCAAGCAGGTGTCAGCTGATTTTAAGCAATCCCACTTGAGTCAGATTTTCCTAAGAGAACAGCCTGATATCAAGGCTTGGGGATACCAGTAGAGGCTGTAAAATGCTCCCAATTCTAGTCCCCACCAGCGGAGTCCAGTGTTTTAAGACCCATTATCCAGGAGACGTTTCAGTTTAACGCATTGTTGTCCATCATGTCTCTGTTAAAATAGACGATACTTTGCAAAGACCGTGCATGATATGTGAACTTGGTGTCTCGGTCCCAAAAGTATGATGCCATACATCATCTTGGACGACAGAAACCTTGGCCCTGAAGGGAGCAGTGTTATAAGGGAAATAGCACAGGACTCTGACCCCAGACAGCTGGATTCCAGCTCCTGTCTGTCTGTCACTCTGTTATCCACAGCAGTGAAATTCACGTTCTCTTTCTGGACCTCATCTTCTGCATCTGTTTCATGAAGGGGTTGAAGTCAGTGACCTTGGACCCCTGTTTCAGCTGGTGAAGAGGGATGGGACACACCCAGTGCAATTTCATGCCCACTGCACTGCCTTCATCTGTTCCTCATTTCTCGAGCCACTCCTCAACACATATTTATTGAACACCTCCCCTGTGCTGGGAACTCTGCTAGGGGCTGAGAATGGAGCAGTCCCTGTCCTCACGAAGCTCACTGTAGCAGGGAAGACAGGAATAGTACAGAAGTGTATACAACACAGAGTGACAACCAAGAGGCTACAGGGGACACGGGCAGGTTACACGCTCTTCATAGTTTAGGGCAGGGAGGGCATATGACGCCTAGTACAAGGGGCCTCAGTGGCTTCCAAGAAATGGTGATGTTGGAACCTGAAGGAAGAATCTGAGTTAACTAAGATTAATAAGAGGATTAATGAAGGAAGGATGAGAATTTGTGTAGTAGGGGCATAAGCATGTATTAAGAACTGTTGGTAACCTGTACGTCATTTATTCTATACCCAGGGTCCAGTGTTTTTTAGACAGTCACTATGTTGCCCATTTAAAACAATGATGAGGAGAAGAGTCAGCCAAGTTTAAGAGGGACCTTAGTCAAGTTTACCCAACCGACCTTGGGGTGACCAAGTATACCCCAACCGGGTATAGTAGCTAATACCCACCTCATTAGTGAAATAAACTTATATGGTACATTTTTATACATACCATGGATCAGAGATGTTTACTTAAAAGAGGACTATCAAATTGTCGCCATATGCTGGGTACGTGGTCGGAGGCAGGGATAGGAAGTGGAAGAGGACCTTCGTGTCCAGGAGCTCACAGCTTAGTGTGGAGATAGTTGAGGACATTCACGGAGGACAGCATGTCCCCAGGCACACAGAGGATGGCGTTCCAATCAGGCGGGAGCCAAGAAAGCTTTCAGAAGGCCACGAACCCTCCACTGAAATGTTTTCTTATTTATTTACTTTATTGTAGTAAAATAAACATAATCCATACAGTTTGCCATTTATACCATCTTTATGTGTATAATTCAGAGGCATTAAATACATACAGAGTGCTGTGAAACTGTCACTACTCTCCATCTCCAGACACCTGTCACCATCCCATAGAGACTCGGGCCCCTTCAGCAGTAACACCCCCATCTTTCCTCCCTTAAGCCCCCGGAGACCTTGATTCTACTTTCTGTCTCTATGAATTTGCCTGCTCTAAAAACCTCATATCAGTAAAATCATATAGTATTTGTCTTTTTGTGTCTGCCTTATTTCACCCAGTACCATGGGTGAAATTTTATCCATGTTGTATGGGTCAGTCTTCCTTTTAAAGGCTGAATAATATTCCCATTATGCACATGTACAGAGGGTGGCAAAAATACACATGTGAAGGAAGGAAAAAGCTGTGCTCATATTGTAATACTCAACATGTCCCAATAATAAAAGATGCATACAAGTCATATTGGACTTCTGTGATTAGAAGCGGTGCTCAAAGCAGTCACCTTCAGCATCCAGACACTTCTGATCATTGCCAACTGCTGGTGGAGCAACACTGACCAAAGTTTCCACTTGTATCCTGGTGCAGGCACTGTTTTAATTTCTTCCCAAAGTACGTCCAGTGTACCACAGTACATCACATCCTTTAAAGGTCCCCCATAGGTAGGAGTCAAAGGGTCAGGAGAATGTGGGAGAAACTCAGCCGCACCTCCTCTTCATCCTACCTACCATCCCAGCAAATTCTCACCAGGGTATCAAGTCTCAGTGCAGGTGATAATCTTTCCATTTTGCTCTTTTTAGAATGCTTGTTCTGCTGACCCCTGTATCACTTGCATACTGTTTGGGAGCCATCTGTGGCAACTGTGCAAACTTCCAGCACCACAGCAGAAGCAGCAGAACCTGTTGCCTGGGAGGCCTCCAGGATCTTGTGCATGTCACGGGCTGTACCACACCTCTAACTTAGCATGAACGTGGGCGACCATAGGCAGGTTGGAGGCTCTGTTGCACACTCATGCCTCCTTTGTTGTTGTACTTCCACACTATACAGTACCACTTTCAAATACCACTTACACTCCTTGAATGACCACTGTACTTCCACTATTTTCTTTGCCTTGTCCTACCTGATACATGGTGACACTAGCATTTCATTTTATTAAAGCCATCCCTTGAGCAAACCTACTACACATTGCTACCAAAATTCAATTCAACTTTGTAAAGTCCTATTTTATTTAGCCATTTAGCTGGTGACAGACATTTGGTTTGTTCCCAACCTCTGGCTATTCTGAACATGGATGTAGAAGTGTCTGCTTGAGTCCTTGTTCTCGGTTTTTTTGGCTGTGTGACCAGGAGCGGAATTGCTGGATCATGCCGTTTTTCTATCTGAACTGGGTTTTGAAGGCTAAGAATGACCAAGGAGAGGGAAACAAACACACTCCACAGATTAGTGCCAAGGCAGGGTGCATTTTTGTGGGCTGTCCCACCCATGGCATAATCTCTCACTCGTTCTGCCCTCAAAGAGCACGCCGTGGGTCCCAATGTGGTAACAACCCCCAGGCCAAGCCCCAGTTCCCTGGAAGTGCTACTCTGGGTTTCCTTGGGGGAAGAGGGTAGATGAGGTGCCCTGGATGACACATCTTCTTTCCCCATCTCCTCCCCAGTTCCACTCTGCCTCGAAGCATCATAAGTAATTGCATTCCCGTCCTATCTCCCGAGTTGTTTCGAAGATCAGGAGACAGTGTGGTTTTGAAAGTGCTTTGTAGCTTGTAAGGCTGTAGTACAGACTTTTGTGGCCCATGGCTGTCGTCTTCACTGTCATCTTTGATGGGACAATTGTGGGCCTCATCTCAGTCCCTGGCACAGGTAAGGAGCAGCCTCCTTCATCACAGCCAGGTCTGCCAGGCCCACGGAACAAAGCTAGGTATGACACGTTCAGTTGCTGCACCTCTACGTGACACCCCAATTTCTCCTGACGCCCAAACCTGTAATAATAGCAGAGAGAAGCAGAATTCACTGGGCACATTCTGAGAGCGACAAAGGAAACCTGGTTGGCATTTTTACTTAGAGGGTTGGCAGATTGGTCTGGGACAAGATGTCTAGAAATTCCAGCGCAGCAGCCTCCTACTTACTGCAAGGCGTTAATCCCCAAGGTGTGGTTTATTTTATTTCAAACATCTAAACCATAGTGACTGAGGAACAACAGCGTGTTTGGCACGTGGCTGTGTGCTGTGGGAGCACAGAAGCCCGACATGGATCTTACCCTTCATCCCCAACTTCTCTTTATTCTGAGATCCTGGAATCCTTGGTGTGCATTCCTAACATTTCTGCTCCAGTTCTACGCTGCTGGTCTGGGCTCTGAGCATGGCTGCTTTTCCTGGCTAAAAGGCTGCCCATGGATGACTAACTCCTTTGCCTTAGTTTGAGAAAGCTATCTTTTAGTTACCGACTGCCTGTCTGCTTTCTACCTGCATTCAGTGAAAACACGGGAACTATCTGACACAGTGCATGTGCATCCTAAGGTTCTAAACTGTGTGACGCTCACTATCGCCCCACCGTCCCTGGACCACTCTGGCTTCTGATAATAAGCAGGGGTCTGCTCTCCCCTTAAGCACAGAATGGCAAAGGGTGCTCCCAGAGCCATGCTCCTCCACCACAGTGGGCATGACTAATCCATCTTGGTGATTTTCAGCTGAGCCACGGCTTGGCCCCTGACCTTTTCTCAGTGTAGTGCTGTAGGTGGCTGCCATCAATCCGTCTGATCTCCTTTCTGGGCCATGCACTCAGCTGCCTGCTGCTGGGAGGAACAGCTGTCACAGCCCACAACTGCACCTGTCTCCTGAGAATCATTCTGTCCTGGCCCCTATGGGAATCACCTCACCAGGAAACATCCCCGATGTTACGATTTGACTGATATAGGGGCACAAAAGCCTGGGCCCCTTGTCTCAAAATGGACCACTCTGTGGTGCTCTTTGTATGTGTTGACCTTCCTGGGATTCAGCTGGGAAGAGACCACAGCTTTGCTGGGCTCCTCCTCTTGAACCCTTTCAGAGTTTGTCCTAGTATACACTTCTAACAAATCACATAAGAATCTTCATCTCAGGATCTGTTCCCACCTGACCTAACCTCACTCCTCTCTCACACCTGCCACTGAGCCCTTACCCAGGACAAATCAAGGACAAAGATAACTTGGGCAAATGTGCAAATCTTTCTATGTCCTCACTCCAACACAGTGAGCAGACACATGTCCTACCACTGTCACTGGGCCCTGGACATGTGTCACAAGCCATAGTGTTCACTGAGGACCCACCAGCACACAAGCCAGGAGGGTCCCGCCCTCATGGGGCTTCCACCCTCATAGCGGGGTCTGTAGTTGTGACTGGACTGCGAGTGGAGAATCTCTACTCAGACAAAAGGGAAGGGCAGGGAGGAGGGAAGGAGTAGAATGGCTTCTGGAGGGTCTCTCAGGGGACAGAAGGTCGAGTAACAGGATCAGACCTTTCGTGCCTTCTCTGTCTGCTCTTCAACTTGGCCCTTTTCCTGGACCTTCTGTCTCCCAAGAGATTCTTCAGAAGCTGTTCTATTCTTTTCATTCTATGCTGCCCTGGTTTTCTCATGATCAAGTGCAGATGTTTTATAAATGAGGCTCATAGATGCCTAGAGATTCATGGAAGAGCTTCAGAGAGTTCACAATCCCCTTTCCTCCTAATGGAAGTCTGCATCTATTGCCACTTTCAAAACAATCTCTACATTTCACAAGATTCCCCAAGTCATCGTGAACCACAGAAGTCAAGAATCACTATTTTGACTTTGCGGCTAGTCTCTACAAAGGTCTCGAGATGAGGACAGAGAGAGTTTTTGATAATATCAGAACAAACTTCCACGACAGGTGCAGCGACTGTGTGTGCCCAGACACAGCTGTGGTGTCAGTGGAACATCTGGCAGATAAGTGAATTTTCCTCTTGCCAGTGATTGTGAGTCACACAGTGACTGCGTTTTAGAGCAGGGTGCCCGCTCTCCGCTGGACACTTGATTGTCTCTCTGGGTCTTCCCATTGGTAAAAGAAAAACATGGTGCCAGGTTATCTTCAAGGTTCAGCCCAGCTGCTTCTTTTCTGTGAGTCTGGGAAGAGCCTCAGAAAACGTATTTCAGGGTCTATTTAAAAGGTTGCTGGGTGCAGTGGCCAGGGGGGTGAGGTTGTGAAGTGAGAAAAGTTGAATCTCAGCTTTGCCACTCAGTCAGGTTCCTCTCGGGGCCTTTGTGGAGCAGAGATAATAACGGCATTGCCTTCCAGGGTTACTTTGAGGAGCAAAAGAGCCAGGGGTGGGAAGTGCCTAGACCAGAGTTGGGCGCACAGTACGCATGCAGTTCCAGGCATGGTGGAATTTGCAAAGAGAAGAGAGAACAGAAGGGCAAGAAGTAATTTAGGAAAGGCTGCTGCAGCGAGGCCGAATGGGGCTGCGATTCTCGCCTCCCCATCTGTGCACCTCCCTGGCTACTCCCCTGCAGCAGCTCCTTTTTCTATGGACCGTAGGGTGGTTCTCAGTATCTGCGCACCTCAAACCACCACGGCCTCGGCAAAACCTGGTCTTCTGGGCCTGCTGATGACCCAACATTCAGGAAGTTTTGAAGACCCTATAAGTGCCAGTAAGTGCTGCGTCTCTGGAGTCCAGGCTACCGTTGGCCCTGTTGTTTGCATTCCCTGTCCCCTGTGTCTCTGGAATCCAGGCTGCCCTTGGCCATGTCTGGGTGTCCCCGGCTGGCATCCTGCCCTGCCCCGACGCAGGTCATCTCTACACGTCCCCAGGCAGGCAGTGTTCACCTGCTATCTACTTCCACAGCCTCCTCTGGTCTGCTCTAATTTCAGGCCACCCCCAGAGCTCATGTGGATTCGGGAATGGCTGGTCAGGTGCAGGCATGACAGGAGAGAAACCCAGAGGTGGCCAGCATGGAGGACAGCGAGTTAGAGCACAATTTACAACACTGTCCCTGCCAACACCCTCTTGCATGCAGCACCGTGCAATTTCCAGAGCACCCTGAAGCTCACGACCGCATTGGCTCCTCCCACAACCATGCAAGGTAGACTTAATTATCTCTGTGTAAGTGGTTAGCACATTCAGGCCTGTAGAAATTGAGTAACTTGCCTAAGGGCACATCATTTTTTTCAAACAGAAGTAAAATTGAAAATGAGGTCTGTCTGACCTGTAGTTTATTTTCTTCCAGCTACACCACAGCTAGCACATCAAAGGGTTATGAGGTCTGGAGAGAGTGCTGAGAGGTCAGCCCGATGGAGCAGAAGAGCAAGATCTCAGGACACAAGAGGGCCGAGGCTGGGAGCCTGGACCAAGGCAGAGAGCGCACCTAGAAGGGCCCAGCTTCTTTGGCCTTCCCACTTGGGCAGCCTCTCCCTGTGTGAGGTGCCTGGGGAGCCCCAGCCAGAGGTGCTCCTGCCTGTGTCTCTACCTTTCTCATCCCAGCTCCCAGAGGAGAATGTCACGTCCTAGAGGTGACCCAGAGCCCTTAAAACTAATCAGATCTGAGTTCAATCTTTGTTTTACTATATTACCAAGAGATCATGGGCAAGTAACTCAGCATCTCTGTGTGTGTTTTGTTTTGTTTTGTTTTGTTTTTTTTTCATCTGCAAAAATGGTATAAACGCATCTGCCTTGCAGGGTGGTTGTGACAATTAAATTAAATAATGAATGCATTGTTATCAGTCATATTTGGAGAGTAATGGTCCATGAAGATGATTAGCTTCCTGGCCAGGGAAACAGGATGGGCCTCCCCATGGTGGGGAGTGGGGAGCCCAGGCCCTAGCCTGAGCTGTGTCCAGCTCCCCTAGGCTCCATTTATTTCTGGATTCCCGTTCTGTTGCAAGCTAAACAGTTCCTCCCCTGGCTGGTGTTTATGCCTCTCCTCTGGCTACAGACTCTGTAATGCTCCCAGCTTAGCAGTTGCTTAACCAAGCCCGGCCAATTACGCTGCATTCCTCTAATTGTTTTGGTGGCTTTTCTCTGAACTCCCTCCAACTTGTCTACAAATCAGTTCTAAATTTAGACCCACCGCCAAATCTTGGAGCTCTGAGCTTCTCCCTGCTCTAGCCAACCACGAGGCTCTCCCGCCTTCAGTGGTTGGGTTTGAGGGCGTTTCTCCCCTCCCCACCCCACCCCCACTTCGTCCCCTAATCATCAACACAGAAGCATGAAATGACTTTGCAACGTGATTTATTTTGTTTGCAGAGTGCAGGTCTGTAGTCAGTTAGAAACAATTTTTTTGTTATTTAAACTTCCAGAAAAGTGATGGCAGAGAATGAAAGTCAGGATTAATTTGAATGCACAAATTCTTTTTAGGTTCTGGAACTGCACGGTGGAAACAAAGTGACTTTGAAATAGCAAGGGAGGGAAGTAAGGGGGCCCCAGCGTGAGTAGAGTGATTTGTTGTGTGTATCTGTTATACCCTAGCTCCCTGCTCCTGGCCTCAGCCCCAGCACTGCCCTGTCTCCCACGAAGGCCCTAATTGTCTTCATGGGGCCATTAGGTACCTCCCCAAGCCCTTGTCTCCTCCTTACCCCCCCTTTCTTTCTGTCTCTCCCTTCCCTTTCCTCCCCCCTCCTTTTCCCTCCTCTGCTCCTCCCTTCCTCCTCCTCCATATCAATATCACATCCGTTGTCATCTTTTATGCTCTTAAAAGCCCTTCCTTAGCTATAGTATCATTTGCATTATGCAACAGTCCTGTGCAGGGCTGGGGCAGGTACCCATGAATCCATTTGACAAATGAGGAAAGAAAGCTCCAGAGAGGTTCAGCCACTTACACAAACTCAACACAGCTCATAGATGAGCTGTGAAAAGGATCCAGGGCTTCTGGCCTCCAGCTTACAGTTGGTGCTCTCCAAACATTTATGGGCTGGGAGAATTCTGAACTCACTGCTGGCTAAAGGATGAGATCAACACAGCCAGGGGTTCACGACAAGGCTGGTGGGGAAGCCAGAGTTTTCTGTTGTCGCAGGCCTTCGTTCCCATCCATCCAGAGCACACCTGTTGACTATCTCCAGGAAGCCACTGTGGACAAGTCTCTTTGTTGTCAACAGAATCCCCCAGACTTCTCACCGGTCTTTGAGGATGCCCACAGGGTGCTGCGGGAAAGGAGACATAATGTCTGTCTGGAAGAAATGCAGGTGGCCTGGGGTTATTTCCACCTGCTATAAACTTCAATCCTCTTTCTCCAAGGGCTCCAAAGATGTGTTAACCCATAAATTGACATCAGACAGCAAGGGTATAAATCTAACCCTGTTCCCTACAGTCAGCGTGCTCTGTAAAATGTTTCTTTCATGTCTCCATACATGATTTAACTTTTTAATGTATAAGAGTCATGTGAGATCATGAGTGTAAATAAGTTTTATAAGAATAGAGAGTTCTGTACAAACACAAATAATTTCTTTGTTGCTGTTATCACAATAACCTTAGGGGCAAAGTTGGTCTTACCACTGGGAGGAATCCAAGTTGGAAGAGGCTTAAGAGCCACGTGGCCCATTCTGTCAGGTTGTGAGATCCGACAGGAACAATAAACAATAATCCCACAGGGCCACGCAGCAGGTGACCTTGGTCTCCTGGCTCGTCCTCTTATATTCTGTGCTCTTGTTCTAGATGCTGTTCAACCTCTCTGTTTTCCTCTCTTTGATTTTCCCCTCTTTCCCTTTCTTTCTCCAAATCCATTATTTGCCAAATGCCTTCAAAATACTCCTCACCCACAGCTTTTTCTTTATCCAGATATATCTATTCTATGTCCTCTTACCTCAAGATCCTAGGAGGTTACTTAAAAAAAAAATAGGGATTAATGAGCCCATGCTGGGGGGGGGGGGGAATTGTTAAAGAAGAAGAAAACCACGGTGACCAACTGTGCTACTGCCCCTGGGTGCCACTTTCATTTCAACAGGCGCCTTTATATACCTTGAAGAAAGAGAAGTGACTATTAATGGAATTCCAAGTTCTATGTCAGGCTGCTGAAAATTTTACCCAGATTGCATATTGCTCTGACTTGTTCACCAGGTGGCGGGAGCACATGTCTCACTGAGTCGTCCTCACACTCTCCCCTTGTGAGTAAATACATAACCTTCCCTACTTGTGGTGGACACATCACTCTAACCATCTGCGTTTGTGACCCTGACTGTTAGCACTGCCATTGCCACTGGCCAGTCCACGCAGACTTCCTTTGGGATTGCTGGTCTCTCTGCCCTTGGGATCTCCCCTGTGCATGTCCAGCAGTCAGGCTGAGTTCGGTCTAGCCTGAAGCAGGTCCCTGATGAGTGTGACCGCAATAGAAGGGCCGTGTTTCCTTAGGGAATGTTTTGGGGACAAGGACAGTATGGAAAGCTGTGAGGGCTGGTATCAAAAAGAGAGTTAAAAGAAAACTCCTAGAAGGAGAAGCAGCAGATGGACAGACAGTTCTCACGTGGTATCAATCATCTGTTCCCTTTTCTCCTTCCCAAATGGCTCAATGGCTTTGCCTCTAGTATTCCTTCTCTCCTGCTCAGAGCCTGTGTTACTGATCCTGAAATGTCAGTGCTGCATGAACACCAGCCCTGGCTGTGACAGACCTTGGGGCCTTCACCACAAGGAGGAACGAAATGTCAGGATCTGGAGAACGCAATGATAGCAATTTTGGAAATTATCTAGTTCAACTCCCCTCAAGAGCTTTGCCAGGAAGGCTGAGACTAACTATAGGGAATGCAAGAATGTGTTTTGCTGGAAAGACATGGTATCCTTGGGACTGTATGAGTGTGTGTGCACATCACACACTCAACAAAGCTGTTGTGTGCACATGTGTGCTCCTCTGCTCCATTGTGTGTGTGCATATGTGTGGATAGGGGTATCTGTTGTATTGCGTATGTACCTTAGGAGTGGTAGAAAGTCAGAGCCTAAGGGTCAATAGAATCATCTAGGTTACATTTCTTGTTTTATAGAGGAAGATACTGAAGCCTGGGACAGCATTCCTGTCTGTAAATGGAAGCCTGGATATCTGCCTTTTTTACCTCGCAGGAGAGGGTCCATAAGATCGTGCACATAAAAAAGAATGGAAATTGTGAGTGAAACCCCAGTGCACATGGTACTAGGTCCAGAACTGGAATAAACTAGGCTTGCAAAGGCCAGGTCTACTTTGGGGGCCTGGGAGCAAAAGGTGACAAGGGGTGGAGGGAAGGGATATTTTTCAGACCCCCCCTAGTCCTACCCTGATGCCCTCCTGAGGGTTGGACAGTCCGAGCCATCTAGGAAGGGGAAATGAGGAGGCAGCTAGAGCAGACAAAGAGGGGTGGCCTATCTCAAGGTACAGGTGAGGCTGCCTTAATCTGAAGATTCCCCAGAATAACAGGAGGTCACCTGGGGTGCCAAGGTGCTGTAGGTCACTGGGTCAGGGGCTAGAGCTGCAGCTGTTCAATGTCCATGTGGCTGGACAACAGCTGGCAGGTACAGAGTGGCACATGGGTGAGGGAACAGGCTGAGGAAGTGAAAAATATTTGGCCAAGGCGGCTTGGTGGGATGTGTGGGACAGGGATGAGCAGAGGCCAGTGTGGCTCCACACCCGGGGCTTTCCCCTCCCTGCATCACAAACACGGCAGGTGAAGGGCGGAAGTTGTGTCTGTGCCGAGGAGGCGTGGCGCCCAGTGAATGAGCCTGGCCCATGCTCCAGGTGGGGAAGGTGCTGGGCCCTCACTCACTTGCTCCTCCTCCGGGGCTTGATGAGCTTCCTCATACTTCCAGAAAGGAAGGTTCAGACCCCCCACTCCTATCTTCATTCTACTCCTTTCTTCAGTCGCTCAAGCCAAAAACCTTCCTGCAGCCCTTGTCCCTGCTCTTTCTCTCCTAACCAGTGCCTCCTTTGAAATACGTTCAGGGTCTCGCCAGCTCTCATCACCTACAATGCTGCCGCTCTGTGCCAGCCCCATCGCCTCTCCCGTGGCCATCTGCATCTCTCTGCCTGCCACTTGCTGCCCTGTTATCTCTCCCTGCACCATGGCCAGAGGGGTCCCTTTCATGGATAAGGAAGATCCTATCTCCAGGCTCAGGTAATCCTCAAAGGTTCTGCTATGGTTTATGTGTCCCCCAAATTCATGCATTGGAAACTTAATCCCCAATGAAACAGTGTGGAGAGGTGGGACCTGTAAGCGGTCCTAAGGGCCGTGCCTTTAGGAATGAATGAATGCTGTTATTGTGGGAGTAGGTTCCCCCCCATAAAAGGATGAGTTCAGCCATCTTCTCTCTCTCTCCACTCCATGTGATCCCTTCCACCATGTTATGACAGAGCAAAAAAGCCCTCACCAGCTGCATCCCCCTTGCTCTGAAACTTCCCAGCCTCCAGAACAGCAAGCAAAATAACTTTGTTTGTTATAGTCATCCACTCTGTGGTGCTCTGTAACAGCAGCACAGAATGGACTAAGACGGGCCCTCCACTCGTGAGAGGACAAGGCCCTCCATGAGCTGCTTGGCCCACCTGACGTCCTCTCTGATCTGATCGCACCTCTTCCCCTGGGCCTCTCCTGCCTCTGGGCCTTTGCATGGCTGGCCCCTCTGCCAGGGTGTAGGATCCATTTGACTAACTGGTAAAGTCCTGGCAGCAAGGCCACCCCAGGGCTCAGGAAATACCTGTTGAATGAAGTTCACCTCTTTCCCTCATTGTACTCTCGAAACAACAACTTTCTCCTCAGTGTTGGCTCCTCCAGAGCCTGCCCTGGCATCTACATGGGGGGCTGAGGTGGGGCGGCCCCAATCCTTGCCCCAAATATCTCTCAGTTTTGCAGAGTGACCTGAAGGGCAGAATGTGAACACCATTTTCAAAATCCCACATCAGTCCTCCCAGCTCTGTGTTTCCCAACACCTCCAGAAGCCCCATCTTCCTCCATGGGCCATGCTTTTTCTCCCTCCCAGCAGAGATGAAGTCACCTCTGTCATCAGTCATTGTGAGTGGTGGTCATGGCAACAGGAGCACCACACATCCTCACAGACCCAGGGCAATGTGCACCTGGGGTTAAGCAAGGTAGCCGCAGTGCAGCAGGAGAGGTGGTGGGGGGCGTCAGATTGCTTCTATGGGTCTTCCCATGAAGGAGCCATCTGAGAAGGGGACAGCCTGACTGTGACTCCAGGACAGGGGTGCGTGCTTCCTCAGTGTTTCGAAGGAGTGTGATCTCAACACGAAGGCTCCATTTAGTACAGGGAAGCCAGGACAGGATCCAGCTAGCTGCAGCCCTGGGGAAGGGAGCTCTCTGTAGCATGGCCAGGCAGGGTCCTGTCCTCCTCATGGCACTTGGCCGACCCGTCCCAGCACTCAGAAGAGCAGACAGAGGAAGAAATGGAGAGAGAGAAAGAAACGCCTAGAAGAGGGAGGAGATGTTTAAACCCAGATGTGAGTCCTGGTTAACTGAAGGGCTTGAGTTCAATAAGGAGAAGTCAGAACTGCAGTCTAGAGCATTCCCCAGGGTAAAGGACAGATATGTCTGAATGGGCTATGTATTAAAGTGGTATTATTAAAGATGAATTCCTACATTTCAGTGATTTAACCCAATAGAAGTTTATTCGTCACAGTACAAGAAGTCCAGTTGGCATTACTCAAGGTAGAAGGGATGGAAGAGAAGCTCAAGGGCCAGGCTGACGATGCAGAGGCTGCTGGAATCAGTGGCTTCCAAGCTTGCCCTGGACCTTGACATCCAGCAGACAGACTGTGAGAAAGAATAGCGGGTCACCTGGGAAGTTTTTCTGGCCAAATCTGGACATGGGCTACCTAACTCTGCCCATGTGCCATTGGCCAGAACTGTCACTTGGCCCTGCCTAATTACAAGGGGGGCTGGAAGATGCAATCCAGCTGTGTAGCCACAAGGAGAAGGAAACTGATTGGATGAAGGAACTGAGCCTGGCCCTGCAGGCAGGACACAGCACCTGAAGGTGGACAGGGGACACAGCCAGATAAAAAGAGGGCCCTATGGGGGCAAAGGTCACCCAGTGATGAAACCAGGAACAGAATCCAGATTAGTTTGACTCCAAAACTTTTGGTCATGAAGTTCCTTTCTAGAGAGGCTTCTTGGCTCTGTGGGAAGGAGAAAGGAGAGAAGGTCGGGAGGGGTGGATCTGGGGCAGGGAGCGACAGGACTGCTTCAGCCTAGATGATGGGACCCTCATCTAGCAACTTGGCTGCCCTGCTAGCTTTGCGCTGTATCTGGTGCTCACGAGGTTTTCTGTTGGAGTCTGTCTTAATGTTCTCTTTCAACATAGACAAGGACTCAGGTTAATGAGCAAAACCCGATGAGCAGGTGGGAACACAGGAATGCAACACAAATAACATCACAACAGAGTCCGGGAACCCTCGGGCCAAACAGACAGGGGACCCTACTTGAGAAGCAGAGCAAATTGGGGTGCTCAGAGAACCAGAGGGGGAGTATTTCCAGTCCTGGAGTGGCTGGGAGAGAGCAGGCTGGGCGAGCCAGGAGGGTGGGCACAGGGCAGGCTGCTGAGGCCACAGCAGACCAGCTGGGACCTTTAGCAAAAGACCAGGCTCCATCCGGACCATTACAGCAAGGCTTTTCAGAGCTGCGGCTCCATTACAAACGCGTTGCCCCACAAATCCTGTTCATTCTGTGGATGGGATATTGATGCTTGGGTGTGGGGAAGGGAATCATAATTTTTACTAGGTCATAAAGCTAATTGGAGGCAGAGCCTGACCTGGCCTATAACCCTCCTGTCATGTCTCATGGTCAGTGTCCATTTTACTCTCATTATTGCCCTACACACACACACACACACACACACACACACACACACACACTCTCACACACTCCTGCACCCTGAGGAACCCAGGTGGGCTCAGAAGCTGTAGCAGAAACCCTGACACTGACAGTTGGAGGCTGATTTAACCGTGTGTTCTAATAATTGATCCTGCAGCTAGCACAGGTTTAATCCATATTTATCATCTCACTTTGGACAACTGGTACTTTCTGTGTCTGCCAGCGCAGCCAGAGCCCTGGCTGCAAACTGCACGTGCAGAAGCTGGTCTCTGCGACAGGGTGGGGCCCAGGAGAGAGGTCTCCTCCCTCAGAATGATTCCCTTTTCCTTGAGTGGCCCCTGCACAGAGTCCACTTAGAAACCCTTGGCAATATGCAAAAAAAGGATAGGGGAGAGGGTCCGTGGTCTGAATTATAAGAAGCCTGAATTACAGAGAATTTTTAAAGCAGCCGTTTTTATTGTTTTCAAGGCATTCAGGCACCAAATGGACAGATAGGCAGCAAAACGAGCTGGGTTAGAGGCACGTTGGGGACCACTTTGATGAATAGAAGAGGAAGTCCTGTGCAATTCTCAGGCTCCGTGCTGCTAAGCTGGTAGTCCACGTTCTGGAAACCAATTTGTTTTGTTGTGTTTTTTTTAACTAAGTGTAACAATTCAGGGATGGACAACAAGGAATGATATTGCTCTTCAGGGAGAACTTTTGATTTACATGTGACAGTAAAGCAGTGACACAGACTAGGCAATCAGTGACACTGACCCAGGAGATTCTGGAGCCCTTTCCCCAAACCTGGGGCACAACCTATCCTGGCTCAGGCCCCACCCTGGCCCACACGGCTTACCCCCACGGCCCTGTCTTAGACCCAATGTCTCTTTGCAGATGCACCTCTCCTCTCCCCACTGCAGCTCTGCAGACCCCCAAGCAGCCCTCTGCTTTTCCCGGGAGTGAAGGGCAGCGTTGCAGACACAGACGGGATTACCGCAACTCAGCCTCAAGGCTGCCATTGGTCTCCCCCTCCCCATCTCTGCTTTAATCCATATTTTTATTACACTTTTTGTGCAGGAAGGAACATTTAGGGAAGACCGTGACGGGCTGTCAGATGCTGTTATTAGTCTTCTCGGCCTCCACCAATGAGCTGATCCAGGGCAGGAGTGTGTGATAGCAGGCAGCGGACCCAGGGGCCAGATTGGAAGCAGGAGCTGATCTGGCCAACAGGAAGGAGAGTAAAAGACAGTTCTCAAGATGCCAGGAGGACAATGGGAATGGCAGTTTCCAATTTATTTTACTTCTATTGAACACTTTTTAGGACCCAGCTCTCACATCTGGCGAGCTGGCACCATCCTTCTCTTAGAATTATAGAGACTTAGAGCTGGGGGTTCAGAGAGCATCCGAATTGCTCTGCTCTTCTTTATCTGGACCCTTCCGGATGTGAGCTCAAGGCTGGGTGCTGTGGTACAGAGACAGGCAGGCCCCACAGCAGATCATGTGAGACCCTACTTTGCCACTGGAGTTCAAGGCTATGTCCCTAAAGATGGCCCCACCCACCACCTGGGACTGCTTCTGTTTTCCTGCTTTTTACAGTGTGAATGTGGTCTGCCGCTGCTTCTCCCACTGGACTGTGAAGCCTTCGAGTTCAGGGCAGTGCCTTACTCCTCCCATCTGTCCTCAGTATAGAGCACAGTGCCTGGCGCACGTTGGGCACTTAGAACATATTTACTAATTGGTGAATGAATGAACTAATGAACAAATGGCAGGGTTTACCACACTGAAACTGACGGATGCTGGAGCACGTGTTGAGAGAGGGGAGGATATGTTCTCAGGGGAGACAAGATGCCACTAACGGGGGCTGGAGGTTCTGAGGACCCCCGTGCCTAGGTCACACGTGCACCCACCTCCAACCTGTGATTGGGGTGCTCGCTGGGCTCCTGAGTGTCTCTGCCCTGTTCATTTGCACCAGTGTGGGTGGCACAGCGCAGCAAGTGTGCGCCGTGTGAGAGGTGTGGGGAGCAGGCGCTGAGTGTCCCCCGAGTGCCTAGCATCAGTTGGCTCACTAGCTAAGCATCTTTCAGAAAATCGAGGGGCTCCTGACCAAGAGGAGCATTAATTAGGATCACAGAAGTGAGGGCATGGAACAGCCTGAGAATGTTCCAGCATCGGACCTCCAGTCACTGAGAGAGCACTCATGATATAGTTTGGGGCTGGTCCCCAACACACAAGGGCCAAGAAACAAGTGGAGAACAAGACCCAGGGCGCACAGAGGAGCTTGCCTTTGTAATGCCCTCTGGTGCTCCCTGCCCACGCACAATCTCCTGGGGGGATGTCGGAGTGATTGAGGCAGGAAGAAATATCCACCCTGGGAGTATGGGGAGGGGCGAAACACACATAAGGGACCCCCTGCTAGGCCTTGTTCTGGGCTCACTCCACACACACCCCCAGCCACCCCTCCCACACTCCCTGCGCTGATTTCAAGACCAGGGACTCTTCTTACACCCTCTGCGGCTGAAGCCAGGGCTCCCTAGAGGACTCAGAGACCATCTCAGGGACGTCGCTCACTCTTTCCCTTGGGAAATGGGCCATGGTTACATTTTTCTTTCTTATTTTCTGTTTGGGGATGACAACACTGAGAATGATGGGGGAAATAATGAAGACATCTGTCTGTCATTGTTCCCTCTCTGTGACTCTCCGTCATCTCACGTCATGGGTAACTCATCCATAGGGAGAGCAGTCCTGGCCCCACAGAGGGGCTTCGGACCATTCCCTACAGAAAGTTGAACAAAACCGTGGTCAACAATGAGGGAGCCCGTGACCCACCAGGGCGCCACATTTTTAGAACATCTGCGAGCAGAGGTATCCCTAGGGGGATAGGTGGGGGGACAGGGGAGTGAGAAACTCAAATGCAAAGCCCTGTGAGAAATTGCTGGGGGAACTGAATTGGTTTAACCCGGACACAGGAGGCTCTGCAGGTCCCTAACTGTGCCTCCGACCTGAAGGATTCCACCTGTTGCCTGTCCGGGCAAGAGGGATGGACTTGGTTTGGGCAGCCCAGTGAGCAGAAGCAGGACCCACAGGTGGTAGTCACAGGAAAGAACACTGGGTCAAGAGAAAGAAGCTGCTATAACTCTCAAAATATGGGACCAGCTGGCTCAGTGTGACGCAGCTTGTGTCCCTCTAAACAGTACACCTCCACCAGCACAGCATTACACGGATTTCCCAGGTTTATTTCTTTTAATAATAGTGGAGACCATCCCCATGAGAAGGGCCGGGCTGACACTACTGCCCTTCTTCAAAGGACATGAGGTTCAGAGTTCAGATCTCCCCAGCACAGGGTAGGGCTGGATTCAAGACCAAGTCTCCTTCTTCCCACACTGCTGCTTCCTCCCCGTGCCCTAAGTCCTCAGCTTCAAATAGAAGTCTCTAGGCTGCTGGAGGAGACTTATGTCCTTTTGACGTCTTCCAGATGTAGGTCATAGGAGTCCACAAATGTACGTCTATGGGTTTTCACTGGATAAACTTGGTCCAGCCACTTGATTTCCCTGAGCCTGCTTGGGGGCTGGAATTGCCTCCCTCCTCCTGGTGCTGGGAGTCCCTGAGACCCAGCACCGGGCTGATAGGGTGCCAGGAACTCGGGGGCCCTGCTTACTTTCTCAGAACTCACCTGGGAACCGACACTGATCTCCTTTGCTCTGTGGTCCCAGACATGTCAGGAGGAGGGGAGAATTTCTGTGTCCCCCTCGACTCTCTGAATGGGCACATGGCAAGACAGAGACTCCCCCGTGTGATGAGCTCCCTTACTCCGCTGTGGATCTTCTCCCTGTACCACACCCGCCCCTGGGTTCAGCCTGGTTTCATTTCTTCCAGAGTCTTTCTAGGGTATACCAGGATCCTGGCTCTTTAACCCTCAGACTGAGGATACGATGTCAGCATCCTCTAGCTCCACCTGGCAATTCTGCTAAAGCCACAGGTGTCCAGGTTAGTGCTGTCCAAATGGGAGGGACCTGGGCACATGCTTCACAAATACCTTCCAGCCACAGATACACCCAGACTCTACCTACTTCTGTCTCTCCGACACAGTGATGGTCTAACCACCATTGTTTTCCACCTGGACCACTACCGCAGATTTTTAAAACCACATGCATTTGATTCCCTCCAAATCCAGTTTTCTCTGTGCTGCCAAATTTATCTTTGTACAAGGCAAAATTGAATCATGTTGAGCCTCTGCTCAAGAGACATCCACAGCTTCCCAGTGAGCTTGGATAGTCCAGGTTCCTGCTGCTCAGATCTCCTTGTGGCCTTGCCCCCCACCCTTGTTCTCTGAGCCACAGTCCCTTGGGCCTCCCCCAAGTTCCCTGAGCACCCCGAGGATGTTCCTTCCTTCACCTTGGTCCCACTTATTTGTTCCTTGGCTACTCATCCCTCCAGCATTAGGTCGAACACTGCCCCTGCCCAACAGAAAGAAGCCTCCTGTAGCCCCTGCCTAGCCTGGACTTCCCCTGAAATGCCTTCCCCTCACATCACTCTTGCTTTGCAGTGATTTGCCGTAGCTCAGAATTACAGAGTCATTGTGTGTTTGGTTGTCACCCGAGGAATAAGAGCTCTACGAAGTGGGGCCTGCAGTCTGTTCAGCCCTGCACCCCTAGAGACGTTTGCCCCTCGTCTGTGGGGTTCATGAGAAGGAAGGAGAGGGCGAGAGAAAAGGGAGGGGACGCGATGGTGAAATGTAGGAGGGAGAGGAGGGAAGGAAGAGCAAGGAGGGGAAGAGAGGAAGGGGAGAGGCTGAGGGTGAAAAGGAGAGGCAGAGGAGTAGGGCACAGCACAGCCCCAGCCGCCGCTCCTCCTCCCAGGGAGCACCTGGTGCCGGCTCCCTGGGTGGCTGATGACCTCGCCTAACACACGCTGCTCGCGCTACTGCCCAGTCTTTCCCTGGGACCCTGGACAGCACACGCACCTGGAGGCGGGCCCTGGCCCAGAAAAGAAGCAGATGCCTGGACTCCTGGGCCCCTTTCCCCGGTAGCCTAAAGTTCTTTTCTTCTTTTTTAACTTTTTCTCTTTTTTGGATATAATAATCCCACATCGGGTATAGAATCATTGGTAGGTCTATTGTACTAACTGTGCCCGGGAAATCAGCAATTTTCACTAGGCTTTCAGGAATCTGGTTCGCCATCAGAATGATTTCTGGGAATCGCTGTGGTAACTGAGCAGGGACCCACAAATTGCTAAATGCCCAGACTTCAGCTCATCCAGGAGGTGAGAGAAAGCGCTGGAGCTCTGCGCCCCCTGCCGTGAACCTCTGCTGTCCTGAGCAGCCTGCCAGCCCCTGCCTGCTCTCTGGCCTTTCCCTCTCTCCTGCCCAAGTCAGACCAGCCTCTCCAGGCCTTAGAGCCCTTCCAGGTGTGTGGATGATGAACATCCGGCTATGAAAAAGTGCTGGCTTGGGCTCTGGAGATATGGTCTCTGATCTGTGCTCTGTGACCTCAAACACAATCCCCTCCATCTCTGGGCTCTGCATTGTCCATCCCTAAGACGATCTTCCCCAGCCCTAGGCCTCAGATGTGCATGTTCCTAACTTCCTCTGAGATAAACTGTATTGGGGCTCCAGATTCATCCTTTCTTGCTGATAACAAAACCCATAAGATCTCAGTGGCTTACAACAGCAATTATTTTAATGCTCACTGGTCTGTAGGTTGACTGAGGCTTGGCTGATCTGGGCTTTGTGAGGCTGCGTCAAGCTGGAGTCCAGGCCAAGTCAGAGTCAACTTTGCTCTGTGTGTCCTTATTCTGGAGCCCAGTCTGACGGGGCAGTGGCCATCTGGAACATCATCTCAGAGATGGAAGACGTCAGTGCCACCTCTGCTCCATGGTGTCCATTAACACTCCCCTGCCCTGAGACAGTCACATGGCCAAGGCCAATCAGCAGGTGAAGAAATGTTCTGTGGCTGCTCCAGCAGGAAGTAGTGTAAAGTCACAAAGTGTACATTAGTCTGCGTTCTCCGGAAAAGCAGAAAACACGCACACACACACACACACAGACACAAACACACACAGACACACACAGCAGGCCCTCAAAAACCATCATTTCATTCAATGTCACTTTCACTAACACATTGATGAGGGGGAAAAAATGTAGTTCCGTCCAGGCCCCCAGCATGTGTGGAGTGTACACTTTCTTCTTATATCTGTGTGTGCTTTCTCCAGGGACTCCAGTTTCCTCCCACATCCCAGAGATATGCACCTTAGGTGAACTGGCATGTCTGAATTGCCCCAGTCTGAGTGTGTGTGGAGGAGTGGAGTGTCCTCTGTGCTGGAATAGTGTCCTCTCCATGGTCAGATCCCACTTTTTTCCCTGAGCTGTCAGGACAGGCTCTGGCCACCTGCAACTTTGAACTGGAATAAGTGTGTAAATCATTATCTTGCTTGTTTTTCCTAATCTCTCTTAAATGTGTATATAGCTCACATTTATCTCAATGTTGAATATTAGAAGTGTTGGGGGGTTTATTCAGAAGTTTGGT
This sequence comes from Loris lydekkerianus, assembly GCA_963574355.1. Lineage (NCBI taxonomy): Eukaryota > Metazoa > Chordata > Mammalia > Primates > Lorisidae > Loris > Loris lydekkerianus. Next base: position 10,085 of record CAUYPK010168097.1, on the reverse strand, counting down.
AATGTGTTTGAGATGAGGAATATATTATAGGAACTTAACTCTTATTTATATAAATTGGCTTATGGTCAAATTGGTTTTGTTGTATGTCATTTTGCTTGACGTTGAAGTTTCTAAGAACCTGTTGATAGCCCTTCCTGTACATATGTGTGCATGTACACACACACACACACACATATTTCCAGTAAGGAACACGCTTATGCAATTATGGAGGGTGAAACTCTAAGATGTGCAGTCAGGAAACTGAGGACCTGGAACAGCTAAAGTCTGAGAATGAGGAGAGCTGATGGTGTAAGAACAGGGGCCTGAGGATGAGGGGAGCTGATGGTGCAAGTCCGAGTCTCAGCCCAAACGTGAAGGCAGGAGAAGACAGACATCCCAGCTTGTAGACAGTCAGGCAGGGTGTGAGAATTCTTTCTTTCTCAGTTTAATATTCTATTCGAGCCTTCAGCAGACGGAATGAGGCTCAGCCACCTTCAGGAGAGCAGTGTGCTCCGCCCAGTCTGCTGATCCATCTGATCCAGCATCCACCCTCACAGGCACCCTCAGAATAATGTTTGAACAATGATATTTAACTGGGTCCTTCCATGGCCCAGTTGGGTTGACACATAAACTTGACCATCCCAGAAGGCTAGTATGTGTACTTGTATTACAAGTAGGAACTGAGTAACTCAGAACAATGAATCAATCTTCTTCACAGCCTTGGAAAGCTGAGGGAATGATGAGAGAACATTCTGAGGACCCTGGCCATGCACCGTGGAAGGTAGTTCAGAGCAAGGACTTCTTTCTTGCCACACAGAGAGCTGCCTGCTCTGGGCTTCCTGTTTGGAGCAAAGAGCATCAGTGTTCAGGGATCATCGATATCCCTGTGTTCCTCTACAGTTCCAAGCACCCCCCTGCACTCAGCCCCCCCCCCCCCCCTTGCAGACTGATGTGGCTAAGTATTCATCATGCCTTCCCCTGTACCCACTGAGACAATGCCAGGACAACCTTGAAGCCACAAGGGGGCAGACCCACAGCTGCTGTAGCCTCAATCCCTGAGTCACCATGTGGAAGAGAGGAGCACGCCACATCAGATTGTGTCAGGAGCAAGAAGCCGACTTCAGTATTACTGAGTGACTGAGACTCAGGATTAGTCTGCTGTTACAGCATAATTACCAGCATATCCTGATGAATACACTGCTGCTGCACTGGCTTCCTGGGTAAGCCCATCATCTGTTCTGTTCCTTAGTTGGGCTCATTCATTGGCTCACAGGCCAAGAGAGTTAATAGGACCAACTGGGCAGACAACACAGGCAGTGCCCAGGAGGAGCTGGTACAGACAGATGCATGCTTGGCTCTGAGGAGGGAGAGCGGTCGTCAGAGAGCCACGGGGGAGTAGTCTCTGTTATTTTTCAAAATAAAAACTGCAGTTACTGGGGGTATGCGTGTTGTTTTAGTCTAGAGAGATAGAAAACCATCAAAATAGATGGACTGCAATTTCCCATGTAACCTCTACTTTTATTTTTAAAATAACAGTAATATGTAGTACAGCATTCAAACAAAATAAATGCAAAACAAAACCAAGATCGTCTCTCTTCTCCACTTCAGTGCCCCTGGTCCAATCGTGTGTGAACATTTCCTTGTATTTTTTTTTTTTGGAAAAAACACGTATATACTCTCGTATTCGTGTCTATACGTACAGTCTTCTTTATTTCAGGTTCTGCTCTGTATTGTGCTTTTCATCCCTTACTAAGACAGCATCCAGATCTTCGCATATGAGCACGCAGGTGCCTCTCGTGTGACTTAATGTTTTCCGAGTATCGCACCATATGGTAGTACCATAGTTTATTTAATATGCCTCCTATCGAGGTATGCTTTGCTTCTAATATCATTTCTTTCATTTATTTTTTTGACCATGAACAATGCAGTAATGACTATGATGACTATTTCTGTGCTTGCATTTACTGGATAGTTCCTAGCATTGTGATTGTTAGGCTAAATGAAATTTATTTGATAAATTTTGCAAAATCGTCCTCCCCAGAGTTGAATCATTTTGAATTTTTACAGGCACCCTAGGCGTGTGTCCAACGTCCTCGGCCCCACTGGGTTTCAATCTTTTGAGTTTTGTACTTGAAAAATGGCACATTATTCTCATCCTGGTGTGTCCTTTAAGGGCGGCTGTCCTCATTATTAGCCACTAGAAACTTGTTTCTTGAATGAACTATTTCACTTACAAGCTGTGACATAAATGAGACAGAAAACGATGCTGTATGGTGGGGGTTTGTCACCTTTGGCTGGAGCAGTACTTCATCAAGCTACCCACTGATGTTCTCAGCATGCCAAAACCTCTGCCCCAATCCCTGAACTGGATCCCTGTCCTGTGAGTTGGGCTATACCAGCTTTACTTTGCTTTCCTTCCTCAGACCAAATCAACTAGGCAAGGCTAGATCCATGAGTTCCTTTCAACAGAGCAGTTCAAACTGCATGTTGGAGCTGGTACACAAATGAGTTTCTACATTGGATAAAGGGCTAGGGGACCTCACATCTTAGATTAATTTCTTTAAATAAATTCATGCACTAACTTTCTTTGTAATTATGACAATGCCCTTGACATGAACTTGAAAAATACAGAAAAGCATAAAGAAGAAGGCAGGGATTGATTGCAGTCCTACCTTCCAAGGTTCATGCTGGTGTACAGAGGTCTAGTCCTTTCATATATACGCACCCACACACACAAACACACATTTTCTAAAATACATAGGCACTCTTCCAGAGGAAGTGCAGCACAGTGGTTAATAGTAAGGTTTCTTGAACCAGACAGCCTGGGTTTATCTGTCAACTCTGCTGCTTACTAACAGGGGAACTATGGGCAGGTCATTTTTAGTTTAAGGACCTCAATATTGTCATCTGTAAAATGGGCATAATACTAGCACCAACCTCATAAGATTGTTGTGTATCACATGCATTATTTACAAGTTAAGCGGGCAAATAGAAAGAACTACATTTTATTTTATTTTATTTTATTTTATTATTTTATTTTATTTCATTCTATTCCATTCTATTCTATTGCCTCACTCTGTTGCCTAGGTTAGAGCGCAGTGGCATCAGCCTACCTCACAATAACTTCAAACTCCTGGGCTCAAGTGATCCTTCTGCCCTCAGCCTCCCAAGTAGCTGGAACTACAGGTACCCAATACAATGTTTGGCTAGTTTTTTTTCTAGTAGAGATGGAGTCTCGCTCTTGCTCAAATTGGTTTTGAACTTCTGAGCTCAAGCGATCCTCTTGCCTTGGCCTTCCAGAAAGCTAGGATTATAGACATGAGACTTATTTTATTATCATTAAAGTTTTCTTTCCCTTGTATGGATGTACTATCCTTTATCTAAATCCCGTTCTACTGAACATGTGATTTTTTTTTCAGCTTTTCCCATCATAAATAATACTGAAATAATTGATCTTGTATATAAAACTTTGTGACTATTTCTAGCTATGAGAATGATACATCTAAGAATATGGCTAGTTTCAAAGCTTTTGATGAACATTGTCAAATTTTTCTATCTGTACCAGCAGTATAGGAGAGTTTATTATTTCCCTGCTCTTTCTTCAAAATCTAGTGATATCACTTTAAAAAAATCTGTTAAACTCCCCATGCCACACCCCCCAAAGATGATTCATTTAACTTTTTAAGAGGGAAGATAATTTCAGGAAGAAAAAAGCAAACTGTGAAGATTGAGTCAAAGTTAAAACCAGACTAGGGATATGATAGACCATTGGAAATGGAAGATTCTGAGCTTAACTCAAGGGGCTCTCACCACTGAAAAGCTAAATCTTGGCTCCAATATTACACAGACTATGAACACCCTTAATTTTGCTGAGTTCCTAAGAGCCTTGGGCAAGAGAAATGCACGGTAGGCAAGAAGGTGTCTTTTGACTGACTAGTAAAAATGCATTCCTACTTCTGAAAATCAACAGAAAGAACCATGTGACCTTTCATCTTTCAGATTTTCAGGGACTATGGAGAATGCCTTTAAAATAAAAACAATAGGCTGGGAGTGGTGGCTCATGCCTATTAGCACTCTGGGAGGCTGAGGCTGGCTGCAGATTGCTTGAGCTCAGGAGTCCCAGACTGGCCTGAGCAAGACAGCGATATCATCTCTACTAAAAACAGAAAAAGTAACTGGGCATTGTGGCAGGCGCTTGTAGTCCCAGCTAATTGGGAAGTTGAGGCAGGAGGATCACTTGAGCTCAGGTGTTTGAGGTTGCTGTGAGCTGTGAGATGACTCCATGGTACTCTACCCAGGGCAACAGAGCTAGATTCTCTCTCTCTCAAAAAAAAAAAAAGTAAATAAAATAAAGTAAAATTAAATTAAATAAAAACAATGAAACCAAGCTGTAAACACTTTCCCCTAGTATTTTACTAGTCCTAGAATTTGGCCACTGTTGGGGGACATAACTTGGCTAAGGCACCGCCCCATTCTCCTCCATGCAGGATTCCAGGGAACAAAGCAGGGAAAGAGCCACAGACCACGCTCACAGAGACCCTTTCCAGCTCTGACATCTCGTCGGCGTGCACTACCTGAGTTTACAAAAGAGATTAGTAGTGTACACCGCAGCACATTTTAAACCATGGCCTTTGACCAGAACATGTAATTGGAGGCACTCTTCAAAGTGACAAAATGCATTAGCAGGTCTTGGCCCTACAGAATCTGTGTTACCACCAGCTGTCAGCAGGGACGGCAGCTGCACTGGCATCAGCAAGGGAGGCTACACTGTGAGACATTGGGGTCAGCCCAGTTTCTCATCTCAGCTTCATCTTCCCTGGGTCCAAGGGCTCAGGCCTTTTGCTTCTTTTTCCAAGTGAGAAAGGATTTAGGGGAGAGAGTGAGGCACCGGCCGTAGCCAAGAGAAGGACGTGGAGAACAGGGCTGGAGGCTGATGCTAAGAGCTGCTGCTCAGGCCTGTAATCCCAGCACTCCGGGAGGCCGAGGCAGGTGGATTGCTGAGCTCAGGATTTCAAGACCAGCCTGAGCAAGAGCGAGACACTCTAATAAAAATAGCAGGGTGTTGTGGCAAGTGCCTGTGGTCCCAGCTACTTGAGAGGCTGAGGCAAGAGGATTGCTTGAGGCCAAAAGTTTAAGGTTGTTATGAGCTATGACACCATGGCACTTTACCGAGAGTGACAAAGTGAGACTCTGTATGAAATAAAATAAATAAAATAAAATAAAATAAAATAAAATAAAATAAAATCATACATATATTTAAGATGTTTCTTTTTCTTCTTTCTCTCCTTTTTTGTCTTTGCACTGCCATTACGGTGTCAGCCCTAGATAACATTTGCGTTTCTTCTCTTCCTCCCCCATGTCCCTGAACACTCGGTTTCCTGATGATCCATGGCTCCCCATGACTGGGTAGGCAACTCGGAACGCCATAGCATGGCATAATTGCCCTCTCATGATCTGGCCCCGGCTACCCTCTCTCCAGATTTACCTTTTCCTACTTTCTGAGCTTACTCTCACCAACGCCCAGATATTTTACTAATAAGTCCCATCTTGCTGAGCTACTTACAGTTCTTCAGCACACCGGGTTCTCTCGTAAGCCTGCCTTGTACCCACGTTGTTCCCACTCTACAGACATGCTCCTTTCCTTGCCTGTTTTGGAACCCCCTAGTCGTCCTTCAAACCCCAGGCCCCAAACATCTCCAGTGTGAATTTTTCCTTGCACCTTCCTCCTCCTCCTCTTTGATCTCATTACACTGTGGAGCTGAAATAATGTGTGTCAGATAATAATGCAAGGAAAACAGCACTGGGGATCAGAAGAAAAAACTACTAGAGTAACATACGCAGGGCAGAAGGTTTTCTGTGTACAGCAACTTCGATGAAAGTACAGATGAGTCGAACTGGTCTATAAATATATTGGCTTTTTAAAAACACAGCTTCAATAACAACTTCACTACTAAGGTGATTTGGCCTTAATCATAATTTCCATGATCCTTTTTATTTATACTCCATACTAATTTTAATACTATTTCATTTCAATACATGAAGAACTACTTTTTTAAGCTCCTAAAAAGTACTATTAATAGTTCTAGATGTACTAGAAAAGTTATGTTTTAAAAAATAAATTACTTCTTCAAAAAAAAAAAAATCGATGAGGAAAAAAGGTGAAAGTCTAACCTTGGATGCAGTGGCTGCTTTGATTAGGATTAAAAAAAAAAAAAAAAAAGGATTCAGGGGTAAGTTTGGCGAGAGGGCACAAATTCACCGAGTCATTCATAGGCGAGTGATTGCACTGAGAAATGGAATAGGGCAGGGAACAAAGACCACAGGTGCCAGCGACGTGTTTACATTTATAAAAACAAGAGCCCGAGAGTCCAGTCCACCATCGGGGTGCTTTGTGCTGAGAAAGGAGGTGACCACAACATCTCTTGGAGCTCCGTTTCTCTCATTGTGTCACAGCAAGTGCTTAAAACAGGTGACACACTTAAAGGAGAGCTACATATTATTCTTTTAAGAAGAGACAAGCCTTCCAAATTGGATGATCTTTTCTGTGATGACAAGTAGCTATCAGGACTATGCTACCTAGCAGATATTTGCTGAAAAAAATAATAATAATGCACACTTAATCTGTCCCTTTGAGGTAGAGCTGACATTTTAACAACTCGAGAGAGAGCAATTGCGTCTCAGAAGAAAGGCACGGCACAGTGAGAGCACTCGGGAAAATGGATGTTTGGAGATGCTGCCATTGTTAATGTGACTTTATTGCCAAAAATTATGTGTTTCCCTTATAAAAAGTTTTCACATGTGTATATTCAAAGAACACGGAAAGAAGGTTTCTCTGATCTGCTTTAAAATCCCCTGAAAGAAAAGTTTTGGGGGAATTCTGAAACCATTTGTTAAAAATGTAAGAGTGCAATACTTTTGTATAAAACTTTTAATTTAGTTTTTAGCATAAAACTTTTAATTGAGTTTGACATAAAAGTAAGCAATTTATGGAATGTCAAGCAATGAGTAGAGTGGGGTTGAAGCAGAGTAGAAGAAAAAATCAACTCCTCCGGGTTCCGGGCTCAACCTCTGTTCATGCAGCCAAACCACTCACCAGTTTGTTAGGCTGCCATGGTGCATGGATGACGGTAAAGCTGCTCAGCTCTCTACTCTGCTTAAGCTAAGCAGTTCTTTTTTTTTTTTTAACTTAGGTAACTTGTGATGGACCCCTCTGTATAATGTCAAAATCTTCTGTCCAGAAAGTTCACGTGTCCATGTAAACCACAGAGGCTTAGGATCACTTTTCACTGTGTTTTTTGAAGCTGGTAAAGTCTCGAATCGACTCTAGCAACAGCCTGTGAGAAGTGCAATCATCTTTATTTTAGAGTCCTCTCGTAAAATTAGCAACTTCCTCATTTTGTTTTGCAGAAAGATTGATTTTTATATCTCTCAGAAAAGAATTCAGTAAACATTTTGAAGAATATCGTTTCATCTGCAGCCTCCTTGTTTCTTAAGAGGCAGCAAAGATGATTTTTAGTGGAAGACATCAATGTAAATGGAGTCCAACTGTAATGCTCAGTTAAACTGGTGACGGTGTTCCATTAACAGCTCCTCCAATTAATTTTCCCTTTTTTTCATCCTCTAGATCCCCTCTGTGCTCATTTCAAGAACTTCTGGACCCTCCATAACCAGTCCCCAACTCTCTCTGAGCCCATCCCCTTACCGACATCCATGTGACTTGCTGGCCGTCTTTCTTCCCTGGAAGCACCTGTTATTTCTGCCTCTTCATCCTCCTGTTCCCTCTTTCAGGAATGCTCTACCACCAGGTTTTCCTGAGGCTAGATCCTTATTACCCAAGGCTGAGCCAAAATGTCACCTGCGGGGCCCTTCCTCAGCCCGTCCCAATGTGGCGTGAGCACAGCCTTTCCTGTCACACTGCCTTGTGTCACAGTCTCTTGACATATGTTCATGTCCTTGTTCACCAGTTATCATAGTCACATAAGTCACATAACTTCAGTAATGTAACAGAATGGAAGTGCTGTGACAGCCCAGACCTTGTGCGTTTAATTCACCACTATATCCCCAAGCCCTACAATGGCGCCTGACACGTCACAGCTGGCCAGGGCACATTTATTAGATAAGGAAATGAGCAGAATGTTGCAAATGTCTTCTTAAAATAGAATCAGGAGTGGTGAGGAGCAGCAGATGTATAAGGGCCTTGGTGGGGGAATTGGGGAACTGTGCTTGAACATGTCAGAGTAGGTGGGGTTGACCCCCCAGTGGAAGGAAGTGGACCCTTAGCAAGTGAACACACCTAACACCTAAAACTAATACCAGGCGAGGCTGTACCTTGAGTCAAGGTGTCAGACTCCGGACTTGGGTTCTTTTTCCTGAAGTTTTCTGATTAGCACAGAGATGTAGTTCCTGGAAGGCTCTGTCACTAAAATTCTAGGGTTCGCACTTTTTCTAATTACCTTCTACTAGTAAGATTGTCTACCAAAAGACTTCTTCTTCTAAATCTTTTAGATTTTTCTTCTAAATCTGCTACTAAAAGGCTTTCAATTAGCCATGTGACTTTGAACAAGGAATTCATATGCAAAATAGGGAGGATAACAGTACTTACCCTAGGTTTAATGTGAGTATTAAGTGAGATGATACAGTGAGCACTTAGAACGGAGCCTGGGCTGTCACGCGTCTCACTCAGGTGGCTGTGGACGTTATGGTGATTAAGATCATTGCTGTAAATCTGTTATGGAAGCATTTTCTCCATCCCTTCCTTTCATAATAGCTCCTTGGGATCTAAGAAGTGCCTGACGCTGTGCTAGGTATCCAAGATAAAAGAATAAGTAGACAACTTATCCTGGGGGTGGCATGTGCGAAGCGCTGTGGGAGCTTAAACCATGATGGAAAGGCTCTGTGGCACACCTGAAGAACAGAGTGGAATTCCTGCAGATGGAGAAATTCCCAGGGGCCAAAGGAAGTGGAGAGAATCTTCTGTCAGGATTGGGCTTTGGGATTAAGTCAAGGTTTTCCACAGGATAAACCAACTCATTACAGTTAAGGAAAGGGGACCAAGAACCAATAAATACACACAGAGAAAGAAGCAAGTTGAAAGCTGAGTATAAGATGCAGTTAAATTCAACTTTTTAAAATCATCAGATTCAGTTTTAAGGACACAACTTCCTCCCCCCCCCCCCCGCCCCCTAGGGGAAAGAATATGGGTTGTGTTGTTAGACTGTCTGGAATCAGAATGGGAAATTAAGCCATGAGACTTTAGGCAAATGTCTTTACCTCTGTTTAGGTCCCTTGGTGGTTAAAAAAAATTGGAAGGGTTGCTCTAAGAATTGCATGAAATAACACATATGTAACATATGTAGAGGTTTTTATAAGGGTCTGGCAAGTGGTGTATGTTCAATGAATGACTGCTTCCTTCCTTCCAAGATCTGGCCGCACACATCCAACCACGCCATCAACCTGAACTGAGAATTGCCAAACAACGTCCTTGTTTGCACATTTGTCAAAGCTGTAGGGAACCCAACCACTTAACTCAGTTATTGGCTTAAATGAGAGGCAAGATTTTCCTTCCCAAAAATGAGAGCCAAAGGAAGTCGGGGCCCCTGGTGTTGGTACCTCCTTGCTCGAATTGTTCCTATAGATACTCTGGTGAGCACTTGGTTTCATTGTTTGCTGAGTCCTCACAGAAAGCCTGAGGGGAGGGATCCTCCCTAATTCACAGATGAAAGCAACCCAGGCTTGGAGAAGTTAAGCGGCTTCGGGATTATACCTCTGGCCAGTGGGGACCCCAGGGCTGGCACTGGCTCCTGAGTGCCCTGATCCCAGCTCTATGTACTCACCCAGGATGCCTCTCATAATACTTCTTGGTGGTAAAGTAACAGGACCAACCAGGGTGAGCAGCTGCAAAGAGCAGAGCCAGGGCCGCCGGGAACTGTCCACGGTCCTTCTTTTACCTACATCTGGACACCAGCGGGCATGATCTTTGTCCATTTCCCTGCGTTTGCCTCCAAGTGCTTCTTTTTCATTCTCTGGATGTAGACGCATGCGTGTCATTCCCTAACTATGTTTTCCCTCTCTCTCTCTCTACTCCAGATGGGGAAACTGAGGCTTAC
>CAUYPK010168090.1:0-21844 GCA_963574355.1 Loris lydekkerianus | reverse complement strand
TTGCAGTTGTCATTGTTGTTTTAGCTGGCTCAGGCTGGGTTCAAACCCACCACCCCAGGTGTATGTGGTCAGCACCCTATGCACTGAGCTATGGGCACTGCCCTACTTCTTTTATTTTTAATTAATTAATTAACTTATTTATGTTTGAGACAGAGTTTCACTCTGTTGTCCTCAGAGTGCTGTGGCATCACAGTTCACAGAACCTCAAACTCTTGGGCTCAAGCAATTCTCTTGCCCCAGACTCCTGAGTAGCTGGGACTACAGGCACCTGCCACACCACCCAGCTGTTTTTAGAGATAGGGGTCTCAGCTCTTGCTCAGGCTGGTCTTGAACTCCTGAGCTTAAGCAATCCACCTGCCTCGGCCTCCCAGAGTGCTGGGATTAGAGGCCTGAGCCACCTCGCCCAGCTGGAATTCTTTACTTCTGATACCCATGTCTGTGGCCTTATTTGGAAATAGAGTCTTTGCAGAAGGAACAGAGATCTAAGTTGAGATCAGGCCCTACTGCAGTAGATGGGACACTTGACTCAAAATGACTAATATCCTTGTACAAGGAGAAGAAACAGAGATGGACACAGGAGGACACCTGCCTAGCATCATCTCAGGTGGTGCAAGTTGGTAAAATGCTGGTTTCTAGGCCCAGAATATTGAATCAGCTTGTGTCAGGGTGGAACACCAGAAGATGAACTTTACATGACTTCCTTAGCTGACGCCAATGCATCCTAAGTTTGTGATGGACTCACTTAAAAAACTGAAAACAACACAGATATCTTTCTGGTTCAGTCTGGTTAGATTGCATATTTTAAAAAAATGCTTGTATTTCTTCTCAGTTACCTAATGTGTTGGTGTGTAATTGTTCTTAATAGTGTCTTAACAATCTTTTTTTACTTCTGTAGCATCAGTTGTAAAATCTCCTTTCTCCCTTCTGATTTTTCTTATTTGTTTTCTTAGGCTAGCTAAGGATTTATCAATTTCACGGATTTTTTCCTCCAAAATGCCACTGCTTAGTTTTCTTTCTTTCTTTTTTTTTTTTTTTCCCTACTGTCTTTCTAGTTTTATTTTGTTTATTTGTGCTCTATTTTTAAAATTTTCTTTTTCCTTCTATTAACTTTAGGTTTAGTTTGTTCTTTTTCTAGTTCCCTGATGAGTAAAGTTAGGTCACTGATTTGAAATCTTTCCTTTTAAAAATGTAGGTGTTTACTTGAATGTTATGATGTACTGTGCTTGGAAAAAAATGAGAGTAGGTGTTTACCCTTAGGAACTTCCCCTTTAGTCTTGCTTTTTCTGCGTCCTGTAAATACGCTGTGTTTTTGTTTTCATTTGTCTTCACATCTTTTCTATTTCCCCTTGTGTTTTCTTCTTTGACTCCTTGGTTATTCAAGACCATGTTTAATTTCCACATATTTGTGAATTTTCCAGTGTCCTTTTTGCTATTGATTGACTTGTAGGTTCATTCAACGTGGTTGGAAAAGATAGTTGGTATGATTTTAACCTTAAATTTGTTAAGCCTTGTTCTGTGGTCTTACACATGATCTGTGCTGGAGAATGTTCCATGAGCTTTAGAAGAACGTGCACGCTGCTGTTGTTGGGTGGAGTGTTTTGAATATGTTTGTGTTTGACCTAGACAAGTGTGTTGGTGCTGGTCAAGTTCTCCGTTTCCTTATTGATCTTCTGTTTGGTTGATCTATCCGTTATTGAAAATGGAATACTGAAATCTGCTATTCTTGTGTTACTATCTATTTTTCCCTTTTAATTCTTTCAGTGTTTGCTTAATGTGAATGTTCTGATGTTAGGTGCACATCTCTTTGTAATTGTCGCATCTTCCTGGTGTGTTGACTCTTACCTTTACGTAATGATGTTTCTAGCTCCTCTGTTTCAGGAGCTTGGGATTATGTGCTGTCCTCCTTTGTCTCCCAGGACAGATTTTGACTCACAGTCTATTTTGTCTGATACAGGTGTGGCCACGCCTGTGCTCTCTCTCTCTCTCTCTTTTTTTTAAATTTAAAAAAAATTTTTAAATTTCAGCTTGCTCATTCATTTGAAGTACTTTTTTTGTTGTTGTTCATTTTCTTTCTTCTTCTTCTTCTTCTTTTTTTTTTTTTAGATGTTCTTCCTCTGGCTATGCTCTGTCCCCTTGCCTTCCCAGTAGCTGGGATTACATGACGCCCACCACAACGTCTGGGTGTTTTTGATGTTGTTCCTAGAGACGGGGTCTTACTCTGGCTCATTGCTGTTGACATTGGTCTCGAACCTCTGAGCTCAGGCAATCCACCTGCCTCGGCCTCCCACAGCCCTGGGACTACAGGCGTGAGCCACCACGCCCAGCCACCTGCTCACTTTAGAAAACATTTTTTTCATCATTTTACTTTCAGCTAATGAATGTTCTTGTATCTAAAGTGAATTTCTCATAGATTGCATATAGTTGAATTAAAAAAAAAAAATCTATTCAGCTACTCTGTGTCCTTTGGGAAGTTTATTTTACATTTAAAAGTAATTACTGGTAGGGAAGAACTTACTATTGTCATTTTACAAATGTCTGTGTGTCCCGTAACCATTTCCTTTCTCTTTTCCTCTCTTGCCACCTTCTCTGATATTTTGCTAACTTTTTAGGGATGTGCTTTGATATCTTTCTCATTTTCTTTTGTGTATCTTCTGTAGCTATTTTCCTTGTGGTTTCCATGGAAATTACATGAAACAGTTTTTTTTGTGTGTGTGTGTGTTTTTTTTTTTTTTTTTTGAGACAGAGTCTCACCTGTCACCCTGGGTAGAGTGCTGTGGCATCATAGGTCACAGCAACCTCAAGCTCTTAGGCTCAAGTGATTCTCTTGCCTCAGCCTCCCAAGTAGCTGGGACGATAGGCGCCTGCCACAATGCCTGGCTGTTTTTAGAGACAGGATCTCGCTCTGGCTTAGGCTGATCTTGAACTTGTCTCAGCCTCAGCCTCAGCCTCCCAGAGTGCTAGGATTACAGGCCTGCGCCACTTCTCCTGGTCTTAGATGAAACATTTTATAGCTATAACAATCTGTTTTAAACTGTTAACAACTTAACATCAGTTCCGTACAAAAACTCTATGCCTTCCCCCCAATTTGTGTTCAGCGTCACAACTTACAACACCTTTGGCTTTTATCTGGGAATGTCTTAATTTTCCCCTCACTTTTGAAGGACAACGTACTTGGATATATAATAGTATTCTTGATTGACAGGCCTTTTCTTGTCTTTCTTTCTCAGCACTTTGGACATAGTATGTCACTTTTCTTGGCCTGGAAAGTTTCGGCTGAAAAATCCACTGATAATTTTATGGGAACTCTCTTGTATGTGACAAGTTGCTTTTCTTTTCTTTTTTTCCCCTGCTTTCAAGATTTTTCTCTTTGTCTTGGACTTTTGATAATATTGTGTCTCCGAGTAGACCTCTTTGGGTTCATCCGAGCTATAGTCTTGTGAGCTCCTTGAATTCAGGTATCTATTTTCTTCCTCACATTTGAAAGGTTTTGGTCATCATTTCTTCAAATAAGCTCCACGTTTACCCCTTTCTGTCTCTGTCCATGTGATGGGGGGCTCATAAGACACTCAGGTTTCTTTTTTACTCTTCTTCATTCTTTTTTGTTTTGTTCCTGACTTGACGATTTTAAATGAATTTTTTGAGTTTGCTGATTCTTTCTTCTACTTGTTTACATCTCTGTTTAAATCCTCAAGTACATTTTTTATGCAGTTGTTGTATTCTACAGCCTCAATTATTTGGTTCTTCATAACTTTTCTATCCTTGTTGATATTTTCACTTTGTTTCATGTATTGTTTTCCTGATTTTGTTTAGGGGTCTGTGTTCTCTCTCTCTCTTTTAAAATTTCAGGTTAATGTGAGGGTACAAACAACCAAATCACATTTAAATTGGCTAGGTAGAGTCCCTCTTATACTTACATCTCGCACCCAAAAGGTGTGGGTAGTTGTGTTCTCTTGTTATGTATTGACATTTTTAAAGACAGTTGTTTTGAATCAATTGCTAGGTAATTCACAGATCAATGTTTCTTTTCATGTTGGTTTTCTGGGTATTTTTGTTCCTTTGATTGGATCACATTTCCCTGTTTCTTCATGTGCCTTGTTAGTTTTTGCTGTGATTTGTGCACTTAGAAAAAAGGCGCCTCTTCCAGACCTCAGGGAATGGTTGTGTGTAGTAAAAGACCTCATCAGTCAGCCTCACAGATCTTTTCTGGGATATATGTTTTCTTTTTAGGGGGATGTATGTTTTCTGCATATGTACATGTAATTTAGAGACCTGTGGATTTCTGTTTCAGGACCTTGCAATGTCTTGCTCCCTCTGGTGTCTGTCTGTGACACTGCAGGATCTTTGGCTCTATAACAACCGGCTGAACTCTTTTGTTCCCAGGGGCCCCTGGATGACCTAAGAATACTGGTTCCCCATCTGCATTCATAAAGTAAGACAGAAACCAATATATAAGGCAGGTCCCTCATCCCCAAACCAGAATGTTGGATTATGTACTATTCCTTTCTTTCCTTCTCACAGGAGAAACCAGAAGCTGAGTTTGTTTGTTTCTTTCTTTTTCTTCCTGATTGCACTGAGCTGTGCCAGGTTGGGAGAAGGGCAATCACAGGTGAAATGAAATGGCTTTTCTTACCTGTTTCAACGTGGCATTCTTGAGCTTGTTTGGGTACTGTGACATCTGAATTGATTTCTGGATTTCTCTTGAAGATGTTTTCCACATATATTGTTGTTAAGTCAATGTCTCTGTGGGGAATGAGGTCAGGGACTTTCTGATCTGCCATCTCACTGGCATCACTAACTAATGACTGTGAATTTAAATGTGGTTATTTCTGCTCTTCATGCATATTAAAGAGAAGCTTCTGGGTCACAAGTATACTTTAAAGTTGACCACGCTAAAAAAATAACCTCACTAAAGTCTCACCTAGCTCTGGTAAATGTTTGCACAAATAGAAGCTGATAATAATTACAGATTTATCCTGAGGCTTTACTAAGCTGTCAGTTTCTTTGAATATGTAACTGTCAGGTTGGACCTTAAAGTTCCAGGTGTGTGTAACACTTCTGTTCCATGACTTGTTGCTGACTTGCTAGGGGATTTTAGGGAAGTTACTCAACCTCTCTCATCTGCTGTAAAATGGAGAAAATGATGCCACCTGTCCTGTAAGCTTGACGTGGCAATTAAAAGGAGATAATGTAATCAAAGTGTTTATTTGAATGCTGGGCTCAAGGTGAAGAAGTAGTAAGTATTGGGTTTCTTATATGAACTTTAGAGAGTCTAAATAACTTTGAGTCAGAATCCAAACCAAGGGCCTGTTTGCATCTGGAGCCTTCTTTCCTAATGGCAACTCTATGCTCCTATGTGATGTCAGACCTGAGGCCAGAGTGTGTCCTTAGCTCTGACGCCAGAAGCTGAGTCCACCTAGCTTGGTAGAGTAGCCACAACTCAATCTGGTTCTAAAATGGAAAGTCTCATATTCAAGGGAACTTCTGAGCCCCGGGGGGCAAACCAGGACACGTTGAAAACCCTAGTGGCTTCCACAAGCCCATGAACATGCATGTTCTTTTCATGGGAACAGAGAGGAGATCTTACCTATGCCTGATCTCAGTGAGGATGCCCCAGGGATTTCGGCACTGATGATACGTAACAGTGGAACGGTGGGCAGGTGCACCAAGCACTGTTGTGAGGCCGTGCATTGATTCATTTGATCTTCACACCCCAAACAAACCACCCGCCCAGGGGAGACAGGGAAGACCTTCCCCAGAATCTGAACTAGGAAAGCATAGTGTGCTCTTGGATCGACCCAGAGCAGCCCACAGAGCAGCATCCCTGTTCTTGGCTGTCCACTTTCAAATTCTGATGTAGAAAGACAGAGTGGGGCTCAGGCATCTGCCTTTTAATTGGGACACCTCAGGGGACCCTGACCAGATGCTGTGAAGTGGTTCTGGGCTGAGGTGTGGGAGACGATGTAGAGAGTGGGGTGAGAGGTTTAGCCAGACAGGGTCTTTCCTGTCTCTGCTGGGTGGGGCTATTTTTTGTGGTGCGAGGATTGAATGAGTCAGTGCATTTAAAAGTCTTTACAGGACTGCTTAGTGCAATCGCCTCACGATTAGTGGAAGCCAAATGTTTTTGCCCTGGAAACTTTACTTTCTTCTTCAGGTCAAAGGGCAGCTTCATTAAATTGGATACTGTCATTTGGGCATTAACATGCCCCTTGTCCCACTCTTTCCTGAAATGCTAATTTAGAAGCAGACTTCCATAAGCACAGCAGATGGCCTACATTACCAGTTTGTTTGGGTGATATTTGGGTTGGCAAATCTGCCAAGATAATAGATGGCTCATGATCAAAGTAGGGATTTTAGAGACGTGTGTGTGTGTGTGTGTGTGTGTGTGTGTGTATTTAAGAGGTCTGACATATTGCTGAAACAGTTTTCTTGCACTGGGATTAATTTATTCAGCCCAATAACATGGTTTCAACACTGTTTGAAGACACTCATATTCCCCTCCTTTAATTATAAAACCTACAACATAGTGACTATTATTCTTCCCATAGTATAGACAAAAAAACTGAGGCATAGAAAGACTGAGTAACTTGTCCTAGGTTATATAATTAGTAAACAGCAGAGTTCGTGGATCCTAAAATGGTGTAACGTTTGCAAAATATATCCGTAAATTCTTCGAATTCTTCCTATAGATTTTTCAGTCAATTGAAACATCTGGTCAGGAGTTAAAAGAGATGTTGGGAAAGTGCTCTAAACAGGGGCTTCCCACACAGTGGGAAGACCATATAGAATTCAGTATTCTGAGTCCAATCTATGCTATTCCCAGCATAGAAACCATTTGAGGATCACATGGAAGCAGATGCTGTTTCTGAACAAGCACCTGCAGATCCAAATGCAGGTCCAGGGAGCACACTGAGTGGCAAGACTAGAGAGTTCCCTTTATTTATAGGGAAAATGAGGACCAAGGACGGTCACTTTTCCAAGGCCACGTGGCTGGGTTAGGGGCAGAGCCTGCACCAATAATTCCCATCATAGGTGAAGTTCCAATAGCTACCTAATGAAAGGTTTGGATCAGATGCCAGCATAAGTAACAAGATCATTTTTAAGGCAATCTTTGAGCCACCAGTATTGCTAAATGATTATAGAAATGGGTATTTCTTAGAGTTTTGTCACTTACCTATTACATGTTTTTTCTATACCCATGTCTTGGGGCTGAGTTCATCAGAAGCAGAGCCTAAGAGAAGGAGGGTGTTCGTTAGGATGGGGGTGGGAGTGGGGATTTGTAACAGGGAAGAGACCAAGCAAGGATGTGGTATCAGGTCCCATGGAGAGTAATTTTGGTTGAATCCCCCAGGGAACTCTGTGGGAAGTGTGGGTCATACTCAGCTATCATCTTAGTTTGTTCAGGCTGCTGTAAAAAAGTACTATAGACTGGGTGGCTTACATAACAGGAATTTATTTGTCACCGTTCTTGAAGTTGGAAGGCCAAGATCAAAGTGCTGGTCCATTTGGTTCCTGGTGAAGGCTGTCTTCTGTATCCCTACATAGCAGAGAGAGAGCGTCTCTCTCTGTCTATTCTTAGAAGGGCACTAATCCATTCATGGAGGTTTCCCCCTCATGACCTAATGACCTCCCAACAACCCTCACCATATCACCCTGTTGGGGAATAGGGCTTTGAAGTATGAATGGTGTGAGCACACTCAGTCTGTAGTAGCTGTATAGAACTATGCTGTTTAGGATACGAACCCCTAGCCAAGTGTGGCTAATGAGCCCTTGAAATGCGGCTGTTCCCAAATCAGTATACTGTAAGGATGAAATATGTACTTGAATTTGAAGACTTAGTTCAAAAAATGAAATATCTCATTAGTAATTTTTAATATTGATTTCACGTTGAACATCATATTTGGACTATCCTGCATTAAATAGAACACATAAGCAAACTTGTTTCACTTGCTTATTTTTGATTTTTTAAAAATGTAGCAACTAGAATGTTTAAAATGATACAAGTGGATGGAATTATATTTCTATTGGACCGTGCTAAGTTTATGCCCTTGCAGCTGTGGGCCCCTGGATAAGGACCTTGGTTCAGGCTGCTGTATGGGTTGGTGCATGGTCTGTTAAGAAGTGGGCTGCCACACAGCAGGGGGCGAGTGGCAGGGAGCAAGGCTCCCCATCACCAGCATCCCCCCCTGAGCGCCGCCTCCTATCAGAGCATTAGATTCTCCTAGAAGGGCAAACCCTGTTGTAGGCTAAGCATGGGAGGGACCTAGGTGGTGTGCTCCTTCTGAGACTCCAATACCCAGTGATCTGAGGTGGAGCTGAGGCAGTGATGTGAGTACTGGGGAGTGGCTGCCAATATGCATTGTCAGTAGCAGAGAGGTTTGACTGCCCAGAGACCATAATAAATGAACTGCTTGCAGATTCATATCAAAAACATCCCTCTGCCATCCATGGAAAAATTGCCTTCCATGAAACCAGTTCCTGGTGCCAAAAAAGGTTGGGGACTGCCTGGTTAAGGCATTCCTAGCTCTCCCTGATTTCAGGCAAAATGAGCTTCCAGCAGCTTAAGATGGACAGTACAACCCAAGGGCTTGGCTGTTGGAAGTAGGAACACACTAGGAGTTCAAGTGCAGGAAAACGGAGAAAGGATCCACAGGGCTACGGTGGTGTAGTGACATTGTCTGTTCTGATCTGTGTCATAGCTGTGTACTGATTTAGTTATGTTTTCATTCATCTGGACCTTATTTTAAAACAAAAGTTCATCTCAAGCAATAATATTAGTGGCATGTCTGGCTTGATAAGCTAGGAATATTTATTTTTAAGATACAATAAAATAAACACATAACTATTAAAGCAGAATGATGTTTATCTCCTGTCCCACCAACGGCATACATTATAGAACATTCTGGCAAAACCCAATGTTCATTAATCTTCAGCAAAAGAACTCTGTTAAAAGAATCATTAATCATCCTCTGATATGTGTAATTATGACTCTCCTTCCTTTCGATTTTATGAAGCCATTTGAATTTCTTCAACGTGTTCCTTTGACACTTAGTGGAATGTTTATGCAACAATCATAAAAATTAATTGTGTTCCTTTTTGAAACTATTTTAACTTCCCATCCTTGGCCAGCCTTATTGACATGTGCACATTAAAGGATGAGGATGTGACAATAATAATTTTACAACAATGAATAAATGTCAAATTAATTATGTCAAAATAGTAATTTGTCTGCTTCCTTCCTAGTATGTATAATTATTAATTTGGGGGAAGTGTGAAGAAAATATTAAGTATATTGTCAGAACTGAGGCTTAACCTCTGAAGTGAAGCTTGCTCTTCTGAAGTGTCTTACTCAAGGGTGTCCTTCTTGGCAAAGTCTGTTACTTGGTGGCCAATAACTTTTAGGGAAATTCCGGGTTATACATCGGATTACAAACCAATGGCTAGAAAGTGTCAATGGAGATATTACCAGAATTTCCTGTTCATGAAAACTGATTTAGTTATGTTTTCATTTATATGAACCTTTTTTAAAAACAAAAGTTCATCAGAAGCAATACTATTGGTGTTTTTTTTTGTCAATATTGGTTTTTTGGGGGAGGGGAAGGTGGATTTTTTTCTTTTATGATAAAGATTAGACCATCTTCTAATTTTGTTATCTGGGATATCGAGTCACCTAAAAATAGAAAGTGCACATGCTTCTTTTTGTACTTTAAATATTATCGTAAACACATTGGACAATCTTTCCCAATTTAGGCTGAACATTTCTTTTCTTTCTTCCTTTCTTTTTTTTTTTTTTTTTTTCAGCCAGAGCCTCAAGCTGTCACCCTGGGTTGAGTGCCGTGGCCTCACAGCTCACAGCAACCTCCAACTCCTGGGCTTAAGTGATTCTCCTGCCTCTGCCTCCCAAGTAGCTGGGACTATAGGCACCCACCACAACGCCTGGCTATTTTTTGGTTGCAGCTGTCATAGTTGTTTGGCAGGCCTGGGCTGGATTCGAACCCACCAGCTCAGGTGTATGTGGCTGGCGCCTTAGCTGCTTGAGCCACAGGTGCAGAGACAGATCCTATCTCTATGTAAAAATCCGAGCACTGTGCATTTCACAGACAGATGTAGTACCAGGGCACGACCAGCCTGGTACGGAGGGGCGTTTAGCTGTTCTGGCACTGTGCTGTCATAGACTGTGCATCAGTGGTTGTTCCTGAATACACTCTTGACGCTCACCGTTACAGGAGGACACCTGCTGGGGGCAGATGCCTAGAAATGGAATTGCTATAATGAGGGAAATGTTTTAAGTTATAAAATATTACATACTCAGGAAAAAAAGTTGAGTGTATGGAGGGTATAATGGGAAAGGAATGAAGACCTTCTCTTTGAAGTGCTTGTTTTCCTGATCTCAAAGACTACAGAGATATGTCCTAATATTTCCTTTGTTCCCTCTGTAAGGAGCGTCTTCCCTGTGCACAGAGATTAGCACCTCAATATAGTGAGTGAAAGAGAGAGCGAGAGAGAGAGAGAGATACCACATCAGTCAGAGGCAAGTGAGGACATCAAATGGAAAGACCCATTGGCATGGAGATTTGGCACTCCAAAGTTTGGAGTCTTGTCTGATAATTTAGGCAGTTTGCATCTTTCATATTTGCTTATTATACTATATTGTTGCACATTCATAAAATGATGAATATTACCTCGATTAGATCTAATTCTGATTAAGAAAGGAATGTATGTTAATTTTAGGTAATTCTATTATGGAAGCATGAACTACCAAAGAGTTATTATACTATGTTTACTTTGCAGTATTCTGTATTTGTATGTAACAAATCATAAATATTTCTCCATCTCAATAATATCCCATGATCTTTAATGGCTACCTTCTATTCCATCAAGTAAATGCAGGCCAGCTTGCTGGTGAAGAATGAGGGCTTTCTAGACGTAGGAAGTTGAATACTCACTAATGCTTTTATGTGGAATCTAAAATAGTTAAACTGATGGAAGCAGAGGGTAGAATGGTGGTTGCCAGGGGATACAGGTAGGGATGAAAGGGAAGGGGTAAGGTAAAGGAAAAACATTTTCAGCTCTGCAGGGTAAATATGTTCTGGAGAACTTCTATATGCCATAATGCCTATAGCTATCAATACTGTATTGTGTACTTAAAATTTGCTAAGAGGGTAGATCTTATGTTAATTGTTCTTAACACAACCCCTCCCCCCCAACCAATAATAATAACAGACACAGTGGGAGGAGACTTCGGGATGCGATGTGTATGTTTATAGCCTTGATGGCGGTCATGGTTTCATGGGTGCATACTTTACCCCAAAGTCGTTGAGATATGAACATTAAATCTGTACGGATTTTTATGTCTGTTATTTCTCAATAAAGTGGTTTGAAAAAAGGAAGAAAAAGAATGCAGGTTTTGGCATCTTGACTGCTAGGATCTGAGCCATGTCCTATTCCTTACTAATTATGGATTGTGGGCAAGTTGTAGAAACCCTATATATCTGTTTCCTCACCTGTAGAGGCAGGAAGTGATACTATATACCTCCCAGAGCATTACCAGGAGTATTTGAGTGAATGTTGATTGAGCCCTTGGAACAATGCGTATCATGATGTAAATAACAATAAAGGTTATAGGTGTATAATAAGCATTGTGGTGTACACTAAGTATCTAATCTGCTCTAATTGTGGTGTATACTTTGTATCTAACCCTCTCTGATATATACTATGTACCTAATAATCCTCTCTGGCTAGATATTTACACTGTTTCTCACCCTGCCTTTTTTTTTTCTTTGAGAGACAGGATCTGGTTCTGTGGCTCAGGCTGGAGTGCAATGCCATGATCAAAGCTCATTGCAGCTTTGAGCTCCTGGGCGCAAGCAATCCTTTTGCCTCAGCCTCCTTGGTAGCTAGGACTACAAGCCTGTACCATTGCTCCTGGTTGATTTTTAATTGTTTTGTAAAGGCGGGGGTCTCCCTGTGTTGCCGAGGCAGGTCTTGAACTCCTGGCCTCAAACGATCTTCCCACCTGAGCCTCCCAAAGTCCTAGGTTTGTAGGCATGAGCCACCCCACCCAGCCTCCAACTTGCTTTTTAAAGCGGTACTGTGATCATCATTGTTTGCTTAGGCTGAATCCTTAGAAGTGAAAATACTAGATTTAAGAGCGTGCATGTTTGTAAAATTCATAATACGTAATGCAGAAGTGCTCTTTGGAGTTTCTGAGCCAATTTCTGTGCCCACCACCAGCTGAAACATTTTAAATACTCTTCTTACTCAGTTAGAGGGCATTATTGTTATTAGTTTGCATTTCTCTTACTAGGTGTTTGTGCCTTTGTCTTCTCCTAGTCACTAGTGTTCATACATCTTTTAGTATCATCCCTCTATACCTCATGTAAATAACATTTCATTTTTCTTTTTTGAGACAGGGTCCCACTTTGTTGAATGAGTTGCCCTCAGTAGAGTGCTGTGGCATCATAGCTCACAGCAACCTCAAACTTCTGGGCTTAAGCAATCCTCTGGCCTCAGCCTCCTGAGTAGCTGAGACTATAGGCAGCTGCCATAATGCCAGGCTAGTTTTTCTAGTTTTAGTAGAGATAGGGTCTCCCTTTTGCTCAAGCTGGTCTCCAACTCCTGAGCTCAGGTGATCCACCTGCCTCAGCCTCCCAGCATGCTAAGGTTACAGGTGTGAGCTACTTTGCTCGGCCATAACATTTCTTTCTTTCTTTTTTTAAATTTTATTTTAAAAAACAGTAATATAGATAGGGGTAAAAAAATGCAAGTCTTTCCTGGCACACCCTGCTTACCACAATAGCTATTAAAAGGTTGTTTGGTACCTTTAAGGTGTCATTTAGAAGTAATACTGTGGGGCAGTGCCTGTGGCTCAGTGAGTAGGGTGCCAGCCCTATTTACTGAGGGTGGCGGGTTCAAACCTTGCCCCGGCCAAACTGCAACAAAAAATAGCCGGGCGTTGTGGCGGGCACCTATAGTCCCAGCTACTCGGGAGGCTGAGGCAAGAGAATTTCCTAAGCCCAAAAGCTGGAGGTTGCTGTGAGCTGTGACACCATGGCAACTCTACTGAGGGCGATAAAGTGAGACTCTGTCTCTAAAAAAATAAAAAGTAATATTGTGAATAAGTGTAATATATATATTTTAGAGACAGAGTCTTAAGCTGTTGCCCTGGGTAGAGTGCCATCACATCATAGCTCACAGCAACCTCAAACTCTTGGGCTCAAGTGATCCTCTTGCCTCAGTTTTTCTATTTTCAGTAGAGACAGGGTCTTGCTTTCGTTCAGGTTGGTTTTGAATTCGTCAACTCAAGCAATCCACCTGCTTGGGCCTCCCAGAGTGCTAGGATTACAGGTGTGAACCACTGTGCCCAGCCTAATAAAAATATTCTTGTTATAAAAATGCAACATTCAAGTATATCTATGAATACTTGTTTAGACACGACATCTTCCCTACTTACTAAATGCCAAATGGTTTCACGCACGTCCTGGGTAAACGTCCACATCAGTATGTGCAGATCTGTGAATTGTTTCAAACGGCTCTGAAGAATCCTGCATGTTGATATGACTCTTATCACAATTCATTAGCCCTCCATGTTGATGGGCGATTGTTTCTAGTTTGCTAATATCACTTAGTCCATTCAACATCCACGCACCTTGTGCTTACTGGTAGGCAGATAAATATCTCAATGTGGAATTGTTGGGCTGATTCATTTGAAAATGCTGATGCTGTCAGTAAACAAAGATAGGGACAGCTGAGCTGTGAGAGGATACAGTTGCAAAGATAGGGACAGCTGAGCTGTGAGAGGATACAGTTACGACCTCTCCTTTGCCTCCAGTGGTTATCTTAGGAATTCCAGCTTCAGTACTAGATGTGCTTAACTAAAAACAAAAAATTAACTCAACAACAACAACAAAATGCCACCCCTGCTCACATTTCGCTTTTAAGTTCTTATTTACACACATTAGCTGTTTCTTGTTTTCCCTGCCTTTGGAGGAACTTTAATTTTTAACGGTAACCTAAACCACCTTTAAAACAAATCATTTATTCCAAAGGTTTGCTATGTCATAACTGCGTGGTTATTTGGATGACGGATGTGTCACCTCTGAAAACAAACTAGTTATCTTTTGAAATTTATTTCGACATGCATTATCTATACCACCAAAGGTGGGAATACTGCGTGGATAAATATGACAGGAAACGTGTTGGATTTAGAAGCACAGCGCTCAGGTTTAGTATTTAGTCATTTTTATTATTTTGTTGGGTCAAAAATGTAAAAGAAGCCCAGCAGAGGGACTGTTAAGACTCCTTGGCGTTTTTGTTCGCTCTCTTGCCTGGGGTAGAGGTAATTCTAGCCTAGAAGCTCTTGAATGCTTTGCAAGTAATAGAAACCAAGTGGGAAAAGCATGTTCTATATTTTAATTCTGACATCCTCATAGAAAAAAAAAAAATTAAAGATTCAGAATACTTGGCTGTGATTCAGTGCCTAAACACTTCCTGGTGTTTTTCAGAATTCCCTAGAGACTCATAAATGCTTCTGTGCTAAAGGTAGCCTTTGTAGCTGTGTGCTTAGACCAGTTTATCAAACTAACGAGCTCAAGAGTGATGCTATTTCCAGGTTCAACCCCAAGAGGTAGGGACAGAGAGAAAACAAAACCAAAATGCGGACAGAGGAGTAATTCTAAGGGTAGCCTGACAAAAAATTTATTAACTCATATACACCAAATCTCACCCAGAGTAATATCCTTTGTGGAGATTTTACTCTACAAATCTTATGCAGGCTCCTCAGGTCCAAGCATTACAGATAAGGCGGGGTGGTTTTTACGCAGGGTGATGTTTATTGATCTAGACTTAAAAAACAGTATTGCAGGACTGTGTGGCTTTTTTTTCCCCCACTAACACAATATTTGCAAATAAGTCTGGAATGCAGAGGACCTATTTTTCTCTCGTTAGGGGCTCAGTGCATCTTTTAAAACTAACAAAAGGGAGAAGGAGGCTTTAAAATTCATTTGGAGGAGCCTTTTATTTTTGAAATGGGAAAGATGAGTAAGATAGAGGGAAAATGAGTTTCCGTGTAATTTTTGTCATCAAAACAGCCACTGCATTAGGGCATGAGGCACAGTATCGATAGATAATGAGAAAAGAAAATGGAGCTTAGGCACACTTGTATTTCTTTAAAGCCTTGGTTACCTATTATTTCCTGGCAGTGCAGGCAGAAATTAGATATATATATTGGATGGAGGTTGATTGATGGCAATCCATCATATAATTTAAAACGGGAGGCCAGCTTGCTGGTTCGCCTCATGCAATGCTGAATAATTTTGAAATTTAACCGGGGCTTAATGGATTATTCCAAGTTCGTCAAACATTGACAAAAACCTCTCCGAGGTGATTTACTGCAGTTTGGTTTCAATGTTTACAACATAACCAGATTTGAAGTTTTGAGCTTGTAAAGTTGTTCTTTCGGCAGTATAAATTTGGGAGCATCCCCTTCCTCCTCTTCCTCCTCTTTTTTCTTCATCTTTTCCTCTCCCCCCTTCTTCAACAAACGTAGCAAGGTAGGGAAGCCTTCTGTGTTAATTTTCCTATTTCCTGGTTTTAAAAACTTTTCATTTAGGCATATTTCAACAGACAATTTAGATGAAGCAGGATCATCTTGAATTTATTTTATGTATTTGTTTTTGTCTCATGGTAGAAAAATGAAATATATATACAATCTGCTTATACACGTATTTCTTAATCTTTATATTTGTGCTTAAGAGAAGACATTTTCCCTGGAATGGATTTTTTTTTTTTTTTTTTTATTAAATCATAGCCGTGTACATTAATGCGATCATGGGGCACCATACACTGGTTTTATAGACCGTTTGACACATTTTCATCACAATGGTTAGCATAGCCTTCCTGGCATTTTCTTAGTTACTGTGTTAAGACATTTACATTCTACATTTACTAAGTTTCACATATACCCTTGTAAGATGCACCGGATTTTTTTTTTCTTTAAGTAAGTCAAATGGTACGTATATAAATCCAGAATTCCTGGTTATATTTTTTAAAGTTTAAAACATTATTCACACTAATATTCAAAGTATCTTTTCTTGAGTAACTGCCTATTTTTTTTTTTTTCATAATGTAGATTATGAAAACAATTTTCTAGATTGTAGTAGTAACAGTTTATTTTTTATTTTGAGACAGAGTTTCACTATGTCGCCCTGGGTAGAGTGCTGTGGCCTCACAGCTCATAGCAACCTCAAACTCTTGGGCTTAAGTAATTCTCTTGCCTCAGCCTCCAGTAGCTGGGACTACAGGCACCCGCCACGTGCCTGGCTATTTTTTGCTGTAGTTGTGATTGCTGTTCAGTTGGCCTAGACCGAATTCGAACCTGCCAGTCTTGGTGTATGTAGCTGGTGCCATAACCACAGTGCTATAGGCGCTGGCCAGCACTAGCAGTTTATAAACGCTGATGGTAAAATCTTTTTTTTTTTTTTTTTTTTTTTGCAGTTTTTGGCTGGGGCTGGGTTTGAACCCACAACCTCCAGTGTATGGGACCAACGCTCTACTCCTTTGAGCCACAGGCACCACCCTAAAATTTATGTTTTTAGACCTTCAGATCATGATGAATTCTGTTTAGACCCTAAATAAGAACATTTTCTTTCTCAACGTACTGGTCATGCCTCACATTTATTGCAGCTACATGATCTGCTACTTTTGCCTGAAGAAGGTATATTTGTTTGATTATATTTCTATGTCATCAGTAATTTTGTTTTATTTTATTTTTTAATTTTTTTATTAGTCAGGCCCAGGCAAGGTTTAAACTCACCACCCCAGGTCTGCAGGGCCAGCGCTCTAACCACTGAGCCATGGTACCCAGCTCATCAGTAATTTTACTTTAATGAATGAATTTTTTTTTTTTTTTTTTTTTTTTTTGAGACAGTCTTATTATGTTGCCCTTGGTGAAGTTGCCATGGTGTCACAGCTCACAGCAACCTCAAACTCTTGGGCTTAAGCAATTCTCTTGCCTCAGCCTCTCAAATAGCTGGGACTGCAGTGCCTGCCACAATGCCCGGCTTTTTTTTTTTTTTTTTTTTTTGTTGTTGTTGTTGTAGTTGTCATTGTCAGAAATTATTTTTCCTTCATGACCATGGTCAAAATATTGTCTTTCTACCATAGAGCCAAAGGGGTCTCCAGAACCTTTTTTTTTTTTTTTTTTTAGAGACAGAGTCTCATTTTGTCACCCTCCATAGAGTGCTGTGGCTCACAGCTCACAGCAACCTCCAACTCCTAGGCTTAGATGATTCTCTTGCCTCAGCCTCCTGAGTAGCTGGGAGTACAGGCGCCCACCACAATGCCCGGCTATTTTTGTTGCAGTTTGGCTGGGGCCAGGTTCGAATCCGCCACCCTTGGTATATGGGGCTGGTGCCCTGCAGACTGAGCCATAGGTGCCACCCCAGAACTTTTTTTCTTGTTCCAGGGTAACCCAAAGTGAGCAAGTAAACTAAGCTCAGAGAATCAGATGGTCTCCCCAGGACTTGAACTGTGAGCAGAATGACTCAGAGATGGAAGTATGGCTCAGGGGCAATGGACCCTGATGGACACCCCAGCCTAGGCTGCCTGACTTCACATAAATTCTGGGGGCCCCCAAATGCTCTTCTAGTGAATTTCCTTTTGTGCTTTTTGCTGGCCAATGTCAGTCTCTGTTGCTTGCCACCAACAAACTCTCTGGATATATCACATGGCCTCAGCTGTTATTCTCATTAACCAGACTGGAGTGGAGAGCAAGTGTAGATAGGGATCTATCCAATTCCTTAGTAGTTTAATTTTTCTGTTCTCATATATTAAAGATCATCACAATAGGGCAGTTTAAATGCGCTTTTTGTTATATTCACCTGGTAGAGCTCACTGGATTGATCGATTTATCCATGATTTTCACAAATAGTAACTTTCGTCTTTAAGAGGAACAGTTAGTTAAGGACACAGTTGAGATCTGTTTAGCTTAAATCATCAGATTTAATTTATCTAAAAAAGTTGTATGTTTTAGTGTTATCTGTACAGTGCAATTTTCTCTAACATTTTAAAGTTTTTTTGCCATACATACGTAGGTGTGTGCTATTATTTTCTTGATTTTTCGTTAAATTAACTCATTAAAAAAGTCAAGCTTAATTTCTATTTCAGCATCCTCTTTAACAAGAATGTCTATGAGTCAAAGATTTGCTATGCTAAATTTTTCCTAATACACAGTAAAATAATCATTTAACTAGCAGAGTATAGGACCTGAATGCTGAGTACCACACTTTGGGGGTATCCCAAATGTTTAGCTATTGAAGTGATGTTTTATGAATTGTACCTATTTGTTGAACTTGAGAGACAGGGTCTCTGAACTGAAAACTTGGTGGCCCTCTCCACAAAGAGAAAGTAGCTGGCTGGGGTGACCAGCTGGCTAGGACTTTCCTGGTATAATCACTGAAAATCCTGGTTTCTGTCCCCAGCATTCTGGGCAAAGCAGAATGACTGGTCACCTGAAGCTGGCACAGTGATAATTTTAAGCCACCATCATTTTAGAGTTAGCTTGGTTAGTCCAAAGTCCCTGGGTCAAGGCCAAGTGGTAAAGGTGCAGGGGGGAAATAAAAACAATCCGAGACTTATAAGTAGGTAAACCGGGTCTGTCTCTACAGCTCATTTGCCTTGTCTTAATTGGGGATTCCTTAGCAGTAGAGCCTGAGCGGTGGACTTGAGTGTAAGTAGATTCCTGGGAAGGTGATCCCAGAAAACACCCGTGAAGGAATGGGGAAGCGAGACCAGTGTGAGCCAGTAGGGGGCGCACTGTCACTGAGTTGCCACGGGGGTAACTGGAGTTCAGCTCCACGTGGGAACTCAGAGCCAGTGTGCAAAGCTGGGGGCAGGGAGCCGGGGTGTCTATACACCAATCCTGTTAGTCACTGGTTGAGAACTGTTTCTAGGCATGTTAGTTCTAAAAACTTCTGACCTTCCCTAAGTGCATGAACAGAATGGGTTCCTTCTAGCAGAAGAAGCCCTCAGGCGAAGAGATGGGGCGCAGGCAGTGGGGAGCTGCTTGGAGAATACTTCACTGAAAAGGCCTCGGGAGCCCTGAGCTGGGCCCCAGCCCCATCTGCTCTGACAACCGTGGGCAAGCACATTCCCTTCTTGAGCTTTATTTTCTCCATGAATCATAGAGAAGTGGGAGTTCAACCAGTGCTCTCTAAAGTATGACACCAGCTTTAAATAACATGGAATCACAGCAAAAAAGGGATTGCGTGTTTTTTTTTTTTTTTTTTTTTTTTAGACAGAGTCTCACTTTGTTGCCCTCAGTAGAGTGTGATATGGTGTCATAGCTCATAGCACCTCAACCTCTTGGGCTCAGAAAGATTCTCTTGCCTCAGACTCCCTGATAGCTGGGCTACAGGTGCCTGCCACAGCACCTGGCTAGTTTTTTAGAGACAGGGTCTTGCTCTTGCTCAGGCTGGTCTCGAACTCCTAAACGCAGTCAATCCACCCACCTTGGCCTCCCAGAGTGCTGAGATTATAGGTGTCAGCCACTGTGCCCTGCTGAGAAAGGGATTCTTATATCTTGTTCAGATACACTGGTTAGAAGCACTGGGGGCTTCTCTTCTCGTTCAATCCCCCCTTTTAAAAAATTATTTATTTTCATGCCTACGATATGTAGTCTTGATCTTCCTAAATAAAAGTTGAGCTCAAAGATGAACATTAAGTAAATAATAATTGGACAGATGAGATGTTAATATGGTAAAAATCGTGAAGGTGAGACACTGGTAAAAATGAACTCTGAATGCTCTCCTAGTTGAAAAGTTCAACGCGTCTGTGTTTCTTTGTTGTTTTGGTGAAGCTTCCTGTAGCTGACTTTTTGGATCAGATCTTAAACCTCTTGATGTGCTAGGTTTTGAAACCTTTCCCCCTTTGCTCCCCTGCCATGGTATTTAATGCATCGGACAGAGACAAACTGTGGTTAGTGGGTATATAAAGACCACTCATCCTGGGCACTTTTCTGACATGTGCTGTGACACATTTCCTCACATGTCTCAATTCTGCTGAAAGAGAGATTTTAATTTGGTCATTCGCATTGTCTGCGTCAGACCACAAGGTAACATCAGCAGATTTTTGCTGAGCCTCCCCAGAAAAGAACTATTTAAGATGGGTAAATGTGTCCCCAATAGTCACTTGACATCATGCTTGTATTCAAGATTTCTAAACAAAGAAGAGTATTTAAATAAGAAAAGTGATTGTGGTTTCAAGCTTTGATATGCTTTAAGAGGAAAAAGATATTTTGAAGCTAACCAAAATCACATTTAATTTAATAGCTGAAGAAACACCTGGCTTTAACAAAGAATGCTGTCATTTAAATATATTCTAAGCATCGTCTGTTTTCTCCATGGCAAATCCAAGATGCAACATTTTCTGGAAATAGGTCAAATTCTCAGTGTTTTTTATAAATACTATGTCCCACTAGAGGGCGCGATTTAGTTGTGTATTCAACATTCTTCTTTTTATAAGAATAATAAAAAAATGACTACAGGGCTATGAATTCTGATGTGATTCTTGTTGAGCATGTTATGAAATTTCCTCCCAGACATTGTTTTATTTTCAGCATATATGTGTGAAATTCCACCTTAAGAAGTATGCGTGACCCTGAATCTTTCAGTATGGATAAAATCCCAGTGGTATTACGTTAGGATAGAAGCAAGAGATGTTAAGTTTACATTATTGTAATCCTGTAGGTCTTTTGACTATTGTTTCTGTCTATATGTTTCTGCACAAAGGAAATTTATTGTAAATAGGAATACTGTCTGTTTAGCTCTTTTGTGAAAAGACAAAACAAGGCATTAGGGCCTAGATGGGTGACTCTTGTCAGTTTTTCAGAGTGACTTTTGTTACCTACAACAACTTCCAGGATGGTCTTTCAGTTTGTTTTTTAGGATTTCAGTCTCTTGAGCTTGTGTTGTCTCCGCAATGACCATGGACTACTTCTTTTTGATTCTAATTCTAGAATTCCTAACTTTCTCTTTTGAGTTGGGTTTCTCAAACCATGTTGTAGGAATTGCTGGTGTTCTTAAAATGATGCTGAACGGTGTCACCTTTAGAAGTAAATCATGAATTTCCCTCTAATTTTAAGGAAAAAAATCAATCTGATTTTCTCAATTTAAATTATTTTACTGCGTTACGTTTTTCTTAAAACTATTCCAGTTGAAGTCTCTAGTTTAACATGTTAGTTTAACACAAAAGGCTTCACCTAAACATGTTTAGAAATTCTGAATTCTGAAGAATTCTAAATGCTAAAGAATTCTAACATCTAAGAAATCTAAATTCTTTTTTATTTTTATAATTATACATGTATGAACATATGCTTTTATACAATTTGAATAATTAGCGTTTCATGATATCATTTTTAACACAGAGGTAAAATGATAATCCCTCTTCATTCTTTCTTTTTAAAATTTTTTTTTATTAAATCATAGCTGTGTACATTAATGCAATTGTGGAGTACAATGTGCTAGTTTTATATACAATTTGAAATATTTTTATTTCAAATTGTATATGGCATTTTCTTATTGTGTTAAGACATTTATATTCTATATTTAGTAAGTTTCACATGTACCCTTGTAAGATGCACCGTAGGTGTGATCCCACCAATCACCCTCCCTGCCCCCATCCTCCCTCCTCCCCTCCCCTCCCTATCCCATCCTCCTCCTGCCCTCCCTATCCCATCCTCTCTTCTCCCCTCCCCTCCCTATCCCATCCTCCCCCTGCCCTCCCTATCCCATCCTCCCCCCTCCTCCCCTCCCTATCCCATCCTCCCCCCTCTCCTTCCCTCCCTATCCCA
>CAUYPK010168087.1:0-10329 GCA_963574355.1 Loris lydekkerianus | reverse complement strand
ACCTCCTCACTGAGCTCTCTGCTTCTCTCTTTGTTGCCCACTTTCTGTTCTCTGTGCAGCAGGCAGAGAGGTCCTGTGAAAACCTAAGCTAGGTCCGTCACTTTGCTTAAAACTGTTGCAGGGGTCCTCAAACTTTTTAAACAAGGGGCCAGTTCACTGTCCCTCAGACCATCGGAGGGCTGGACTATAGTTAAAAAAAAAAACTATGAACAAATTCCCATGCACACTGCACATAACTTATTTTGAAGTAAAAAAACAAAATTGGAACAAATACAATCACCACCACATGTGGCCCACAGGCCATAGTTTGAGGACCCCTGGTAGTGGCTCCAATCTCAGAGTAGAGGCCCAATCTGTCCTTGCTCCTACCTCCTCCATATTGGCTTTCATGCTGTGCCCCCAAGCCAACCTTCCTGAGTCTTTGTACATGCTGTCCCCTCTCCCCTCTGGAGTGCGTCCCCCCACATCCCTGCATAACTAAAGGTCTTTGTTCATACAGACCTGTGCTTAGATGTAACCTTATCATAGGGATCTTTTCTGAACTCCCTTCTTGGAAACCACTCTTTGCCCTTCAGGCTGGGCCAGGTGTCCCCTCTAGGCTCCTTCATTCCGACCTTGCCCACTCTGGGTCATCACCTTCTGGGGAGAGGTCTGTGACCCCCACTGGACTATGAGCTCCTGAGGGCAGGATCATGCTGTCTCAGTTATAGGTGTGTCCCAAGACTGCCGAACATGGGCCATGCACAGAGCCTGTGCTTTCATGATAGGTGTGGATAATGCGGATAAGGGAATCTTTGCATGCTTTCAACAAATATACTGAGCCCCTACCCCACCCCATTTGCCAGGGCATCTCAGCCATCTCCTCTGATATGCTATGTTAATTGGGGCTAGGGATGGAGTTGGGAAGTAATCAAACATGCCCCTCTCCCAAAGGTGTACATCATGTGGTAGAACAGGCAGCACATACATAAACAGTCACAACTGTATCTCCACTAAAATTAAGAAAAATTAGCCAGGCATTGTGGCAGTCATCCATAGTCCCAGCTCCTAGGGAAGGCAAGAGGCTGAGATAAGAGAATCACTTGAACTCAAGAGTTGAAGGTTTCTGTGAGCTAGGCTGGCACCACAGCACTCTATCCTAGGCAGCAGAGTGAGATTCTAGTCTTTTTTTTTTTTTTTTTTTTTTGAGACTGTCAGTATGTCGTCCTTTATTGGTAAAGTGCTATGGTGTCATAGCTCATAGCAACCTCAAACTCAGGCTTAAGCAACTCTCTTGCCTCAGCCTCCCAAATACAATAAAAAAAAAAAAATACAAAAAAAAAAATAAAATAAAAAAAAAATTAAAAAAAAAAAAAAAAAAAAAAAGCCGGGCGTTGTAGTGGGCGCCTATAGTCCCAGCTACGTGGGAGGGTGAGGCAAGAGAATCACTTAAGCCCAACAGTTGGAAGTTGCTGTGAACGGTGGCGCCAAGGCACTCTACCCAGGGCAGGCAACATAGACTCTGTCTCAAAAAAAAAAAAAAAAAAAAGGGTGGCATCTGTGGCTCAAAGGGGTAGGGCACCGGCCCCATAAGCTGGAGGTGGCGGGTTCAAACCCAGCCCTGGCCAAAAACTGCAAAACAAAAAAAACCTCATCCTGAATATATAATGAACTCTTGAAACTCAACAAGTGTTGGAAATAAAAATACTATCATAGAACTCTTAAACCCTTGGAATTTCCTGTAGAATTAAAGTGTCTTTTGTTATTTATAACCAGCCTGTTTTCATTACACAAGGGTTTATGCCTATGAAGGAGGTCAGGGTGGAGCCTGTAAATAGCCTGAGGAGGAGGCCAGTTAACACAAAGACCAAGAGATTAGAAGGTTGGCACTTTTTTAGCTCCACCCATTAACCTTGGGGATGGAAGCGATGGAGTTGGAGATTGAATTTTAAAAAGCTCTTCAGCACTGTGGCAGGTACCTATCGTCCCAGCTACTTGGGAGGCTGAGGCAAGAGGATCATTTTGAACCCAAGTGTTAATTCTAGGTAGGGCCAGGAATGAATCCAGTAGTTGAACACCCAGTTGGTGTCAGAATTAGAGAAATGATAGTGCCATTTCTGGGAAAAAAATTCTCAGGAGAAGAAATGAACAACCGAATTTGAAGACTCACAAAAGACTTGAACAATTTGCCAAAGAAGATATACAGATGACAAATAAGCATATGAAAAAATATTCAACATCATAAGTTATCAGGAAACTGCAAATTAAAACCACAATACATATCACTACACATCTGTTAAAATCTCCTAAATCCAGAACACTGACAACACCAAATGCTGGGCTGGTATTGATGTGGAGCAACAGGAACTCTGATTCACTGCTGGTAAGAATGCAAATTGGTTAACCACCTTGGAAGACAATTTGGCAGTTTTTTAAAAAAACTAAACATACTCTTACCATAT
This sequence comes from Loris lydekkerianus, assembly GCA_963574355.1. Classification (NCBI taxonomy): domain Eukaryota; kingdom Metazoa; phylum Chordata; class Mammalia; order Primates; family Lorisidae; genus Loris; species Loris lydekkerianus. The sequence goes on along the minus strand of CAUYPK010168087.1, from coordinate 7,888 downwards.
GATTCGGTAATCATACTCCTTGGTATTTTCCTAAATCCCAAATAAGCTGAAAATGTATGTCCAGGCAAAAACTTGAACACACATTTTTAAATATTTACAGGCTTGGCGCCTGTGCTCAGTGGTTAGGGCACCGGCCACATACACAGGGGCTGGCATGTTCAAACTCGGCCCGGGCCAGCTAAACAACGATGACAACTATAACAAAAAAAATAGCTGGGCATGGTGGTGGGCGCCTGTAGTCCCAGCTGCATGGAAGGCTGAGGCAAGAGAATCGCTTAAGCCCAAGAGTTTGAGGTTGTTGTGAGCTATGATGCCACAGAGCTCCAGTGTCTCAAGTGAGACACTGTCTCAAAAACAACACAGAAAAACTGAGGCAAGAGGATCCACTTGAACCCAAGAGTTTTAGATTGCTGTGAACTGTGATGCCACAGCTCTCCACTAAGGATGACCACATGAGACTCTGTCTCAAAAAAAAAAAAAAAAAGTATAAATTTACCCATCCCTTCTTCAACCCTCCCACCTGTTTGATTTCCAATGAGTGTTATTTACGTATGTGCATATAAGTATTGCTTGATTAGTTCTCTTTTTTTTTTTTAATTAAGACAGAGTCTCACTGTTGCCCAGGCTATTCAAACTGGGTTGGCTCTACTAAAAAAAAAGAAAGAAAGAAAGAACGAAAGAAAAGAAAAATACAGGACAATTAGCCAGGTTCAGGCGATCCTCCTGCCTTAGCCTTCTGAGTAGCTGGGACCATAGGTGCCAGGGGTCTCACTCTTGCTCAGGCTGATCTTGAACTCTTGTGCTCACAGCCTAGCAGAGTGGTAGGATCATAGGCAGGAGCCACCATATCCAGCCTAGCAATTTACTTTAAACAATCAGAAATAAGCCAGGCAACGTGGCTCATGCCTGTAATGCTAGCACTCTGGGAAGCCAAAGCTTTGGATTGCCTGAGTTCATGGGTTTGAGACCGGCCTGAGCTAGAGCGAGACCCCATGTCTAAAAATAGCTGGGCTTTGTGGCAAGCGCCTGTAGTCCCAGCTGCTTGGGAGGCTGAGGCAAGAGAATCACATAAGCCCAAGAGTTTGAGGTTGCTGTGAGCTGTGACACCATGGCACTCTACCCAGGGCAACAAAAATAATAAAATTAGAAACAATAAGTTACATTGAATTCATAGATTGATCTTATGGGAAAACTACTATATTTCAATTTAGGAATATAGTAGTTACTGTAAGTTAGGAGCCCTCACTTCAGTGTGGGCTCCTGTAACAACATATTATAGACCACATGGTTTATATACAAAGCAGAGGTTTGTTTCTTACAGTACTGAAGGCAGAGGAGTCCAAGACCGAGTCACCAGCAGGTTTGATGTCTGATGAGAGCCTGCTTCCTGGTTCATAGACGGCTTTCCTTTCACTGTAACCTCACCTGGCAGGACCGACGAGGCAGCTTTCTGGGTCATCTTTTGTAACATCACTAATCCTACTCATGGGGGCTGTGCCCTGTGACCTAATCACGTCCCTATGTCTCCACCTCTTTTTTTTTTTAAAGACAGAGTCTCACTATGTTGCCATCAGTAGAGTGCTCTGGCGTCACAGCTCACAGCAACTTCAAACTCTTGGGCTTAAGCAATTTTCTTGCCTCAGCCTCCTAAGTAGCTGGGACTATAGGCACCTGCCACAACACCCGGCTATTTTTGTTGTTGTTGTTGTAGTTGTCATTGTTTAGCTGGCCTGGGCAGGGTTCAAACCCACCAGCCTGGGTGTATGTGGCTTGCACATAACCACTGTGCTACGGGCGCCGAACCTGTTTCTACCTCTTAATGCCATCACCTGGAAGGGGGTAGGATTTCAACATATACCTTGGATGGTGCACAAACATTGATCTCACAATAGCCTTCTTTTACTTTCTTCAGTAATATCTCATATTTCCTGTTAAGTTTATAACTAGGTGGTTCGGCACCCGTAGCACAGTGGTTACAGCATCAGCCACATACACCAAGGGCGACAGGTTCAAACCTGGCCCGGGCCAGCTAAACAACAGATAAACAACTGCAACAAAAAAAAACTAGCTGGGTGTTGTAGTGGGTGCCTGTCGTCCCAGTACTTGCGAGGCTGTGGCAAGAGAATCCCTTCAGCCCAAGAGTTGGAGGTTGCTGTGAGCTGTGATGCCATAGTACTGTACCAAGGGTGACATAATGAGACTCTGTCTCAAGGACAACAAGAAAAAGTTTATAACTAGGTAATTTTTTTTTTTTTTTTTTGAGACAGTCTCACTTTGTCGCCCTCCATAGAGTGCTGTAGCGTCATAGCTCATAGCAACCTCAGAATCTTGCCTCAGCCTCCCCAGTAGCTGGCATTACCAGTGCCCACCACAACACTTGGCTATTTTATTTTATTTATTTATTTATTTTTTTGAGATGGAGTCTCAGTTTGTCATCCTAGCAGTAGAGTGGGGTGGCATGATCCTAGCTCACCACAACCTTAAACTCTTGAGCGCAAGCAGTTCTCTCTCCTCACCTCTCCAGTAGCTGGGACTGCAGGTGCCTGCCACAATGCCTGGGTAGTTTTTCTACATTTTTTAGTAGAGACAAGGTCTTGCTCTTGCTCAGGTTGGTCTCGAACTCCTAAGCTCAAGCAATCCACCGGCCTCAGCCTCCTAGGGTGTTAGGATCATAGGCGTGAGCCACCTGGCAGGCCTATTCCTAGGTACTTTAGAGGCTATGTTGCCATTGCTATGACAGTCTCACTTTGTCACCCTAAGTTGAGTGCCGGGGTGTCACAGCTCACAACAACCTCAAACTCTTGGGCTCAAGCAATCCTCTTGTCTCAGTTTTTTATTTTTTAGTAGAGGCTGGGGGTCTCACCCTGGCTCAGACTGGTCTTGAACCTGTGAGCTCAGGCGAACCACCTTCCTCAGCCTCCCAAAGTGCCAGGATTACAGGTGTGAGACACCGGGGCTGGGTTTTTTTTTGTTGTTGTTGTTTTTTTTAATTTTTTTCTAAAATCCTAGTTACTTCCTGGAGGACATTACATTCTTTTGAATGTTTATTGCTAATGTGTAAGACATACTGTTTTATCTCCTACAAGATAATCTTATATTTGGTGAGTCCCTTTCAAAATGATTTGTGTTATTTTTTTCTGAATTGACACAAAATTTTAAACTGAGAATAAAATCAATTATTTGTTATGAAAGGAGGATGAATGTTTGCTATATACCTATTGCTCCTAACAATAGCAAATCCTTATTTAGCCCAACTCGATGTCAGTCACTATTCTAAGTGCTTTACACACTTCAGTTGGTTATAATGACCCTGTGATGTATAAAGTAAGGCACACAGAAATTAAGTAAACTGTCATACAGCTAGAGAATAATGAAGCCAGGAGTTAGAAGCACTTTAGCGTAAGAATCCTTCCTTTGAATCTATTAGGCCATATTGGCTACTTACTACTTGCCAAACATTGTAGGTTTTTGTTTGTTTGTTTGTTTTTTGAGACAGAGCCTCAAACTGTCATCCTGGGTAGAGTGCTGTAGCATCACAGCTCACAGCAACCTCCAACTCCTGGGCTCAAGCAATTCTCCCAAGTAGCTGGGACTACAGGTGTCCGCCACAATGCCCTGCTATTTGTTGGTTGTAGTTGTCACTGTTGTTTATCAGGCCTGGGCTGGATTCAAACCTGCCAGCTCAGGTGTATGTGGCTGGCGCCTTAGCTGCTTGAGCCACAGGCACCGAGCCACCAAACATCGTGTTTTTTAAATATATCATTTTTTTTCTTTTGTTAAATATATTAATTTGTATGGCCCTATCAGATGAAACATTATTAAGCCCATTTTGCATTTAAGAAAGCTTAGAGGGGGGGCGGTGCCTGTGGCTCAGGGAGTAGGGCACCCGTCCCATATACCGAGGGTTGTAGGTTTGAACCCAGCCCTGGCCAAAACTGCAACAAAAAAAAAATACATAAATATATAAATAAATATTTTAAAAAAAGAAAGCAAGCAAGCTTAGAGGGCAGAGCCTGTGGCTCAGTGGGTAGGGCTCCAGCCCCATATACCGAGGGTGGCGGGTTCAAACCCGGCCCCGGGCAATTTGCAACAAAAAATAGAGGAGCGTGTAGCAGGCACCTATAGTCACAGCTACTCGGGAGTCTGAGGCAAGAGAATCACCTAAGTCCAGGAGCTGAAGGTTGCTGTGAGCTGTGATCCCACAGCACTCTACCAAGGGCAATAAAATGAGACTCTGTCTCTAAAAAAAAAAAAAAGAAAGAAAGTTTAGGGGAAGAAAATTTAAGTAACGTGCCTGAGGTCTCTTAAGAAGTCCTGGAATGGCTCAGTGCCTATGCTCAGCAGCTAGAACGCCAGCCACTTACACAAGGACTGGCAGGTGCAAACCCAGTCCGGGTCTGTCAAACAACAATGACAATTACAAGAAAAAAATAGCCAGGCATTGTGGTGGGCACCTGTAGTCCCACCTACTTAGGAGGCTGAGGCAAGAGAATCACCTAAGCCCAAGAGTTTGAGGTTGCTGTGAGCTGTGATGCTAGGGTATTCTACCCAGGGCGACAGCTTGAGGCTCTGTCTCAAAAACAAACAAGAACAACAAAAAAAACAATGGAGTGGAAAGTACAGAGAGTTCGGGCAGTGTCTGTGGCTCAGTGGGTAGGGTGCCAGCCCCATATACTTAGGGTGGTGGGTTTGAACCCGGCCCCGGCCAGCTAAAACAGCAATGACAACTGCAAGCAAAAATAGCCGGGTGTTGTGGAGGGCACCTGTAGTCCCAGCTACTCAGGAGGCTGAGATAAGAGAATTGCTTAAGCCCAAGAATTGGAGGTTGCTGTGAGCTGTGATGTCACAGCACTCTACTGAGGGAGAATGAGTGAGACTGTCTCAAAAAAAAAAAAAAAAAGAAAGTACAGAGACATGTACCCTTACACACACAGACACAGCCTCCCCACTGTCTACGTCCTGCACTATAGTGGCACGTTTGTCATAATCTACCTGCATTGACACATCTCTGTCACCCACAGTACCTGGTTCACAGTAGGCTTCACTTTTGGTGTTATACACTCTATGGGTTTGGACAAATGTATGATGACATATACCCACCATATAGTATCATACAGGAGAGTCTCAGCACCCTGAAGATCCTCTGTGCTTTGCCTATTTATCCCTCCCTTCCCCCAGTCCTCCTCTCCCCTGGCAACCACTGATTTTTTTATTTCTTTAGAGACAGATCTCACTCTGTCACCCAGGCTGGAATCATAACTCACTGTAACCTCAAACTTCTGGCTCAAGCAATCCTCTTGCCTTAAGCTTTCCAAGCAGCTAGCACTGCAGGCGCATGTTACCATGGCCTGACTAATTAAAATGATTTTTTTTTTGTGGAGACAGAATCTTGCTATGTTGCCCAGGCTGGTCTTGAATTCCTGGCCTCAAGTGTTCCTCCCACCTTGGCCTCCCCAAGTACTGGGATTACAGACATAAGCTGTCATGTTTGGCCTGTTGCCTGCCGGACCACAGAGTCTGTCCACCTGTCACCCAAGCCAATCCATGGAGAAGCAGATGAGAAATCAACAATTTCACTTCTATTTACAGAAAAGCCAGCAATGCCAGAGGACAGAGAGGACATCTCAAAGAGCTGGTCTGCTCTCCTGTTTCTCCTGGTTACTTTTATTAGTCTCACAGTGAAAGTAAGCATTAGGAACGTTATTAGTCATCATAGCATATATTAAACAGATTCCTTCTCACAGGTTACAAGATTACACAGCATGCCCCTGTCTTGAAGTGGTTATAGCTTCAAAGTATTTTTACTGTAGACTAAATTATAGTCAGTCACTACTTTACTAGGTGCACTTCTAAGTTCACTTTGGGTCCTTGGAGTGACCAGTTTCCTCACTTTTTCTCTGACAGAAGGGCTTGGATGTGAATAAACAAACTCCAGATGTCAGCATGTAGGCTCATCTGGCCTTGGTAGGGCCTGTCCAGCAGTGCCCTGTATGTAATGGTTATTTAGGATAACAGTGGCTGCCCGGCAGGCCCATGGATCTCTTTGCAATCTCCATAGTCCTGCCTTTTCCAGAATGTAATGTCGTTGGATTCACGCAGTGTGAAACTTTCTCAGATTGGTTTCTCTTGCTTAGTAACATGCACTTGACCTTCCTCTGTCTTTCCACAGTTTGATAGCTCGTTTCTTTATGGGATGAATAATATCCCATGGCCTGGATATATCACAGTACACTTATCCACTCACCTACTAAAGCATATCTTGGTTGCTTCCAAGTTTGACAATTGTGAATAAAACTGCCTGTGCAGGTTTTGTGGGGACATGCATTTTCTTTTTTTCTTCTTCTTCTTTTTTTTTTTTTGAAACAGAGTCTCACTATGTTGCCCTCAGTAGAGTGCCGTGGTGTCACAGTTCACAGCAACCTCAAATTTGGGCTCGAGCAATTCTCTTGCCTCAGCCTCCCGAGTAGCTGGGACTACAGGTGCCCACCACAATGCTTGGCTATCTTTTGGAAATGGGGTCTCAGTTTTGCTTAGGCTGCTCTCCAACTCCTGAGCTCAGGCAATCTACCAACCTCAGCCTCCCAGAGTGCCAGGGAAACAGGTGTGAGCCACTGTGCCTAGCCCATTTCATGTATTTAACACTCCAATTAGTATATAAAATGTATCCTCCATATTCTTTTCTTTTTCTTTTGAGACAGAGTCTAACTCTGTCAGCCTTAGTAGAGTGGGAGGTGTCTTAGCTCACAGCAACCACCTGGTTTTTTGTTTTTTTTTTTCAGACAGAGTCTCACTTTGTCGTCCTCAGTAGAGTGCTGTAGCATCACAGCTCACAGTAACCTCCAGCCTTTGGGCTTAGGGGTTTCCCTTGCCTCAGCCTCCTGAGTAGCTGAGACTACAGGCACCCAGCACAGTGCCAGGCTATATTTTTGTTGTAGTTTGGCTGTGTTCAAACCCACCACCCTGGGTATATGGGGCTGGCGCCCTACTCACTGAGCCACAGGCGCCACCCTGTTTTTTTTTTTTTTTGTTTGTTTGTTTGTTTTTTAATTTCAACTTGCTTGTACATTGTTCCTTGTTTGAAGTACTCTTTTTTGTTGTTCATTTTCTTCTTCCTCTGGAGATGCTCGGCTGTTTTTGATGTTAGTAGAGACGGGGTCTTACTCTGGCTCACTGCTGGTCATGCTGGTTTCAAACCTCTGAGCTCAATCCACCCGCCTCGGCCTCCCATAGCGCTGGGACTACAGGCATGAGCCACCACGCCCGGCCTCCACCCTGTTTTTTTGTTTGTTTGTTTTGTTTTGTTTTTTGAGACAGAGTCTCACTAGGTTGCCCTGGGTAGAGTACCGTGGAATCATAGCTCATAGCAACCTCCAGCTCTTAGGCTTAACCAATTCTCTTGCCTCAGCCTCCCAAGTAGCTGGGACTACAGGTGCCGCCACAACGCCTGGCTATTTTTTGTTGTTGTTGCAGTTGTCGTTCTTTAGCAGGCCGGGGCCAGGCTTGAACTCGCCAGCCTCGGTGTATGTGGCTGGTACCCTACTCACCAAGCTATGTGCAATGAGCCTTTTTTTTTTTTTATTTTTTTTTGAGACAGAGTCTCACTTTGTTGTCCTCAGTAGTGTGCTATGGCATCATAGCTCACAGCAACCTCAAATTCTTGGGCTCAAGTGATTCTCTTGCCTCAGGCTTCCAAGTAGCTGGGACTACAGGCACCTGCCGCAACACTCAGCTAGTTTTTCTATTTTTTTTTTTTTTTTTTCTTTGCGACATCGTCTCACTTTGTTGCCCAGTCTAGAATGCCATGACAACTTCTAGCTCCCAGGTTCTCCCCCTGCCTCAGCCTCCCAAATAGCTGGGACTATAGGTGGTGGCCATGACACCTGGCTAA